>REGL01001121.1:4631-16068 GCA_004194395.1 Aurelia aurita complex sp. Pacific | reverse complement strand
GGTCCCTTTTGTAATGGTACCTCTTTTATCAGCTTCTCTGGTGACAGATCCCTTAGTAACAGTTCCCTTAGTAACAGTTCCCTTAGTAAAAGTTCCCTTAGTAATTGTGCCTCTAACTGCAGTTGTGCCTCCTTTAGTGAATGTTCCTTTGGGGAGTGTAGGAGAGGTAACATGACTTCCTTGATTGTACTTCCCTGATTTGTACGTATCAGTTTGACCTGTTGAGTGCCACTGGCTCGCTCTTGGTCCCATCAATGATCTTGGACCACTTGGAGGTACCGCTGCAGTGGGTGCAGGTGGTGGAACTCTTGGAGGGGGGCCAGTCATTGGAACTCTTGGAGGGGGGCCAGTCATTGGAACTCTTGGAGGAGGGCCAGTCATTGGTCCCCCCATCATTGGGTATGGCATATACCCAGAACCAGGCATACCCGGCACATATCCTGGAAAACCAGTTGTGGGAAAGTAGCCAGGGGGAGGGGGAAAATAGCCGGGAGGGAATGCCATTGGTGGGAATCCCATTGGCGGGAAATAGTTCATTCCCATGACTGGAGGTGGTGGGTATGCTGGGGCAGTGTACGTAGAGCTGCAAATAAAATAAATAGCAAGTTTACAATAATTATACGTTTTCTCCAATGTGGAAACCAGGATTAATGAATGATAAATAAAAAGAATAAGTAATTTCTTATATATCCGCTGCGGCAGTCGCCACTCTCCGTTGCAGTCTGAACAACAGTCCCATGCAGCAGAATCATAAGAAATTATCTGTTTTTATTTATTTTTTATTTATTACTAATTAATCCTGGTTTCCCTGTGCTGGTTATAAATTACACTTGGATTGACTCTGGGCTGAACGAGATCTGTTTCACAGCCTCATTTACGGAACAAAGCAGATGGCTAAAACTAGGTATCAACTTCCGAATGAAACGTCATCGACTTTCTATAGAACCACCACTGTGGATTCCTTAATAGAATGAACTGTATCTTGGTCAAATGCCCCCAACGCCACCTTTTCCGTGATCATCTATTACCAAGAAGGACGCCAGGCAATTAATCGCTCCTGAAATTTTGAAAGACACACCGCAGGAAAACAGTTACTTCTGGCACGGCGTTGCCGCGACGTCTAAATCAATACCGAGTCAATACCGCCCGGCACAGCAAATACCGTCAAGCCACTTATTCAACTAAAGTTACAATCCTTCACAGAAATTATGAGACTGTACCCCCTCCCCCTTCAGTAAATGTTAATTGGTGTGATTATGTCGAAACTGATGCAAATTTGCATTGGAAAAATTGCTTGGAACCGCAACATAAATTGCATGGGGAGGGGGGGGGCGGTTACTGGGGCTAAGTTTTTCTGCTGTAGAGACAAGGAAGCACTGACGTTTTGGGATCTTATGTGGGGTTCCCAGTATATTTTGTGAAGAGAAAACAATGTTGTTGTATACGTTGTACGTCATTTATGTCAATAAAACAGTAATTCATTTAAAAATACGATTTTGTATGTGGACTAAAGGCCGATTTCCAGTCAGTGGAATTTTCCGAGCGGGCGGAATTTTAGACAGTAAAAGGTCACTCAGCCGTAACTTTATATTCAATGCCAGCGCGACGATCTCTCTCAAATACAACAGAAATTCCGCCCGCTTGGAAAAAATCTTAAGATTTGCAAATATCTTAGTCTACGTACAAAGTCGTGTTTTTAAACGATTCACCGTTTTATATTTTGTGAAGGACTGTAGAATCCTGGCTCGATTCGGATGTTCGAGATATTCCCATACTACTGATGTGCTGGATGAAGAAAACTTTAAAAAGAAAAATTTGTGAAAAGTTTGTAAAAAGAAAAAAATTTCAATACCTTGTTGCTTGGGTTGGCATTTGATATGAGTAACTCTGTGCACTTGTGGTTAAACTCTGAGTAGTTTTATTCTTGGCATCAACACCATACCCTTTGCTGATATTTTCCTCTTGCTGTGTTGATTTTCCATCATTTTTGAGTTTCTCCTGGAATATATCTTCAAGACTTGTTGAGCTCCAATCGAGGTTGAATCCATACGTGCATTTGAGGCATTGGAAAGATGGCGGCTCATTTTCGTCTAGAATTAAAAAGAAAGGCAATCATTTCGAGATTTTTCAAAATAGAGGGAAATCTTGGGCCTTCTGTATTACACTGCGCATATTTACCATCAAATGAATTGCATTATCATCGAGCGATTGGAACATGTACAAAAATAAAATCAATAACACGAAGTTCATAAAGATGTAAGTTTCAGCAAGCAAACGAGAATAACGAGAAAAGAAAGAGAAGGGATCAGACCATTTCCTGTAGTCCCATCAACAGAAAGGTGGAAAACTGAAAAAAACGAAAAACGATCGGGGGCGGTTTAAGTTATATCCCGTTGTATCTCTTTGCAGAAGGAGGGTTGTAACATTTTTAAATACGGTTCTTTCTACTGCTGTGAAATTGTGTCGGGTCGCAAAGCTTAATGCCGTATTTTCTCCATTAAAGATATTGTTTCAAATAAACGCCTCCTTTTAAGAAACATATCCATCCATCAAATGCAGCATCAAATGTACTTGATCTTCAAAATACTGCCCATGGCGTTTTCTTGTGAACTATATCACAGCAAATTTAGGCATACTATGCTTGTCCCATTCAGGCATGGGACCCCAGCGGTAGCACAGCTTCCAAATCTTTCAAAAGGTTGGTGTAAAGTTGAATGACCTATTTCTTTGAACTGAATGACTTTAAAGAAACTTCAGCTGTATCGCTACAATTCTACCGTTGGAATTTTCTGAAATCTTCGATATTTTCAAATTTTTCTTCTTTTTCAAGAATTCAAGAAAAATTTTCAAAAAAACTTAAACCATCGTAATTTCTAAATTGTTTGATGTAACATGAAATAATTTCCAAGAAACCCATAGTTGACGAACGTCTACAATATGGTATCAAGCAAAGGTCTATCACCCTTCTGGTTTATGATTTGGAAATTTGATTACGTCACATCCTCAAATGAGTTATAATATGAAATACGCTGTAATTGCGAAAATATTAGTTTCTCTAAAGCCATTCAACTAAAAGAAATAGGTCATAGAATTTTACATCCACCTTTTTTGAGCCTATGCTGTGTCCGATGGGCTACCCCTCCAGATTTTCACCTCACACAACAAGTCCTGACCGAAACTGAAAACGTCGTTCGGTCATTCACCCCACAATTGAGATTTTTAGAGTAAATACGGCAATTTACATTCAGATAATGAAAACAGACAACATTTGTAATCTATCCTTACAATTCTATGATAATTCAAGAGCCAATTCGCATGATTATATGACAATTTTAAAAGAATAACTCAGAACTATACCAGAACTATGTTAAACGTTTTGATATTCATCTTGTTCAGTAACTGTTCTTACATAACGACTGCAACAACCACAGTCGTTGCACGAATATTTCCTGAAGAAGATGAATATCAACGCGCTTAACAAAATTTTAGTATATTTCTAAATTATTCTTTGTAATTCTAAAGATTGTTTCGGCCAGGTAACTGACACTACTGCTGGTCTATTGGTCAATTTTTCTCCAATATGCTTTTAGAGATGAGGGTTAAAAGAAATTATTCGTCCTAGGTATGTAGGTCAGCGAAGCAAACAATCAAAAGCCGATTAATTTTGCTTCGTCACAAATTTCACAGAAGTTTTCATTTCGAGACAGGTTAACTTTGGTTTAGGATGTATTTTGCTTTCGAATAACCTGTTGACGACAGGTGATAGGTGTGGGGTGTGGGTAAAAAACAAACTGTAAATACGAGAATCGATAGGAAATAGCGTTCGCTGCCATTTCTCAATGCAAATTATTCAAAGGTTATCTATGCCATGAAGTTCATTCATTAGTAAAAACTGATGAGGAACTGACGAATATTTTATTCAATTTATCGAAATCAACACATTGGTGATAAATATTTACGAAATTTGACAATAAAATAGATGGCTAAAAAAAATTGAATTCTTCTTCGGTGAGTCAAGTGCTGGAAAGGAGCAACAAATATTTGCAATATCGTGATGATATCCAGTCACGCCTGTAACAACAAAAAGAAAGATAACTTTATGCTTTTAAGATTTTTCAAAATTTCTCAGACGATCTTATCACAACAAGCATGTTTACTCCACGCACGCATTTGCCTGTTTTAAAAACGCGACATTCGCGATGAACTAGGAAGTTAATTTCATTCCAACATGGGAATACAAACCTTTGGGCATTTTGTAAGCATAATTAATCTTGAGAAGCTTCTGCAATATTTCCGGCAAATTGTCGTCTTCTTTTTCCTCCTCATTCGAAATTATAATATAAACAACTTCTGCTGATTTGCAATATGGACAAATTCCATCTATTGACACGGGGTAATCATCAGCAGTATATGTTTTCTTTTCTGGTTTTTCTGTTTTGTTATCTTTCGAAGTTTCGTCCTTGCTTTCGTGCGCAACTGACTCAGCAGCCCCTGAAGTGCCCTCAATCTTACCACCTTCAGTTGTCTGAGTAGCTTCTGGCAGCGGAGTCGCATCGGACATATCAGAAGCTTGTTTCGTTATTTCATTAGCAGGCTGTTTGGTTTCATCAATCTGGCTCTCGGATCCATCTTGATTTACCAACCGAGGGACATGACCTTTACCACTGGCTACCATTACAAGATTCTGCGGGTTCTTCTTGGTAAACTCAACAGGAGCCCATGGGTTACTGCCATAACTATCCCATGAAAAAGCATACAATTGTTTTTTATTATCGGTAGATTGAGTTTCTCCATCGTCGACTGCCATTTTTTCCTCGCCTCCTTCTGATTCTTCATCTGACCAAAGTTTTGCTTCCCCTTTGTCCCAGTCTTCTTTGGCATCCGAGAGAGCTAACATTGTTTTAATGAAATGGTCTTCATCATCATCCACTAAAAGAAACAAGTTAAACATGTCAAAATGTCACCAATTTCTTGGGCCAAAACAAAATGACTAATTGGCCAAAAACTGCAGTTTTAATTTCAATCATCTAGATTTCTAATGTGTTTTCTCCGAATCAACTAAGCTTCTGACATCATTGAAAAAAACTACAATTTTTACGTGAAGGAAATGATACTTTTCTCTTTGAAATGAAAGAGTGCAGTGAAAAAGAACATACCTATAGTGCTAATCTATGACTGGTGACCTGGAAAACCTTAGCTGATCGATCGAACAAGAATATTGACACAATTTTCAAAAGGGTGTATGAAATCTTCTGAAAGTGATATATCCTGTTGAAGCAACTATAAAGATCTGTAGAGACTTACAGCCATTTAAGGAGGCCGTTGATTAAATAATCACATGTGATCATGACCAAAACTCAGAAATTCGTCATCGTTTCGTTATCAGTCTAAATTCAAGGGGGTACTTTGTGGGGGTTGCATCCAGAATCATGTCAGAAAAATCTAAACCCGGACAGAAATTGGTCCGATGCGAATCTTATCTGACGGTATGGTGCTGTTTAAAACAGGCAAAAGACATGAAGAATTAACCCTAACACTGAGAAAAATTTCCCTTCATTCACATACATTTGACACTCTCAATAAATCAAATTAAATTAAAAATCAATAAATTGAAGTCTGCAAGAAAAATCTGCAGAAAACAAATACCTTCTTCGTTGGGTGCAGTGAATTCATCAAGGACGACCCATGAAACACTGTTCTTATAATGATTCAGATCAATTTCTCTGTCATCAAAACGATCTTCATCCATACAATCTTCATCAGCAGTCTTTTCTTCCTCTTTGCTCTCCAATGATTGCTCGCCAACTTTCTCTAAAGATTCTTCAATTTTCACAACGGTTGGGGATGTCACAAGTGAAGTCACTTTTAAAAGAAAATATAAATTTGATTAACAACTAAAATCATCATCAATCACTCACAAAACAAAAAGGCATAACATACAAAAAAGTAAAATTTACAATGACTCTTAGCTCCGGTCTTTGGATGCCTTGATAAATTTCTCTTGGCAGTTTCAATATTTTTAAAGGAATGAAAACAGATGCACTAAAACATACCATTTTCCTTGATTTCTTTTGTATCTGGTTTCAACTGCAGTTAGAAAGAAAGTAACAGTCAGTGACAGTAGTTGCAGGTTTTTCCAAATTTCATGCTGGTTCGAAAGCTTATTCTGATCAAATATAAAAATCTATGTCTGCCCCGTGAAGCAATGTAACAATAGAGCGAGTTACATCAAAATCCAAAGGCAATGAAATTGCTGTAGAGAACTGTTTAAACACTAAAAGGGACTTGCTTTTCAATATTTTATTTCTGCTGTTTTCAAAGACCGCTCATTCCAACTCTTGATGCATAGTACGCTGTCTGTTGCGTAGTTCTACTTATTGAATTGTAATAGTCTTACAGGACAAGTCCGGGGTTGGTATAATTGATGATAAAATTCAAGGTAATACTGCTAGGAATGATGTATGATAATTGAATTGTAATGGTCTTAAGGTTCAAGATCTTAACACAGATTTTGAATTCTGTAAATATAAATCAGATACTTTGTTGAATAAAACAGCAAACCAGATACTTAGCTTTTCTTCCTTCAGTACCAATTTGAAGTTGATCTAATACTCTTGATGTCCAATATACTCTTAGCTCCAAATATACCTTAACATTGAAAACTAAACCTCGCAAGATGAAGAACGCCTAGATAGTTAACATAAGTCTGCTGCCTTTCATGCAACAAAAGAAACACATCAAAAACGCACTTGCTAGAAACAAAAACATTATTTTCTCAAATTCATTCGAAGAAAACTCCATCAAGAAATAATGATAGATCAAGTTGTCAGAACAATGCAAATTCTCAAAGGTGGCTAAAAAATTCTGATGATAGATTGAGCTTGTTGCAACATGATGCCTCAAATATGGCTTCCATTTTAAGGATGACATGTTCCTTAAATTTCTGTATCATTGAGGTTGTTTCTAATGTATGTAGAGACACGCAAATTCAGAGAAAATGAATTCAATCAGTCGTTAAAAACAGCAAGCCAACATTGTTGTGTAAGTTATCTCAACAAGCACATGAATAATACAGTCAAAAATTTCTCCTCTGAAAGTGCAAAGCAGGTTCACCTCACCTCTGCAGTTTCTTTTGGATCCTTCTTAACTTCAACCTCATCTTCTCGTGGCAACAAAAATACACTTTCCAAATCAGTTTTGTTCCAATTTAAATTAAATCCGCATTTTGATGGATCAGCTGGGCATTTTCCACGGCACAAAAAAGTTGGAGGGTCCTGTTTGAAAAAGGGGAAGATTTGCTTTTAATGATATGTCTGACAGAAAAGTAAAGTTGTGTTGTACAAAAATGCCAGATCGTAACCTTGATTTAAATCAGTGTAAATCGTAACAAAAATTACAGTTACATGAAGTATATTTTATAAACATCATTGCATCTATCTCTACTGAGATAGAATGGATGTTCAGCTCAACAGCTTGTTTAGGTAAACGAATGACTTTAAAGAAATTGACAAAATTACAAGCTAAATCAGCAGATATTGAATTTGCATAGTTCACTCGATTTTAAAGTCTGATTAGGTTCTACACAAAGGCTTTCAAAGAAAACAGAGAATTAATAGATAAAAAGCTCGGTTTTTCTGAATATGCTACAATTTTTGGCAACAAACTTTAAAATAAATACATGCCAGCACCAACCTTGCAATGGCTGTCATCCTGACTTGACCAGAGTACTGCTTGACCTTTCGTTATCAGATAATTGCATATTTCTGGCATATCACCCATCGGAAATAGGCTGAAAATGTGAGAATTTGAAAATGCTGAAAATATCTATAATCAAACAAGTCTTTTCAAACGTTTTCTGCCTTCCGACAAGGAAAGAGAAGTAATCTTCAGTTGATTTTGTGGCAAGCATTTGACATGAATAAAAGAATAAAACTGGCTACATACCTTGCTGTGAATACCGTCATGCAGTTATCAAAAACCATTGAAATCTACTACCTCTTCAAAGCCAATTATGCTCTCCATATCTGATCAATTTACCTGCTACCAAAATCATCTGCATTCATGCCCAAATTGATTCCTTACACCAAAAACATATTGGAAACTGCTTCAAAGTTTTGTGACAAATGTTTAAGGCATATCAAGGGGTAATTAAGTGGATCTTTCAAAAAATTATCAAGCAAATAGTTTGCAATGAAATGCAAGCAGACAAATTCTTTCAACGCTTTAGTCTCTTTTAGTGATTCTATATAAGGTATGTCACAAGACTTGTATGACGCACAAAGTCTTTTTCCACAAAATAACTTTGGCAGTAAATTTAAGCAGATAAACCAAAATTTTGCTTCAAAATGAAAATATATTGGTATTTGATCTCGTTTCAGCTATCAAATTTTCCTCAAAATAAGAAAGCTTCATCTATTTATTCATTCTATATATCTATTTTGGATTCTTAGTCTGCATGACTAAAGGCTGAGCAGGTGTGATCAAAGGCTGAATTGTTGGTTTGCCATACTCATTCCTCTGCTCTCCAGTCCCCAAGGCACTATTGGTCTCCAAAAATTGATGGGAACATCTGTAAGAGCAGCAGGAGGTCTATATTTTGGGGTGACCTCCTACAGCTGGGGTATCAGCGGGGGAAACTCAAAGTATATTTTATTATATGTTTATTTATACTTATTGTGTGATAGAAATGCAACTCAGTTTCTGTGATGTGAGAAAAGCAGCCCTCATTTGACTCCACCTAAACACCTACTGTATGTTTTACTGTTGGCTTGGAAATGTCATTAGCAGGCTTTCTTAATGTTTTAATTCTGATCTTCATTGTTTTTCTTTCAACACAAACATTTTTTGCATTAACACATAATACATCTTGCAATGAATCATAAACAGAAAGGAGAAACTACAGACTGAAAAATCTGCAAACATTACAGTACATTACGAACAGTACAAACAGTACACATTGGAAATGGAATATTTTGGTGGACATACAGTATGCATTACTTACAAATCCAAGATGACAAAGGCNCAGTTTCTGTGATGTGAGAAAAGCAGCCCTCATTTGACTCCACCTAAACACCTACTGTATGTTTTACTGTTGGCTTGGAAATGTCATTAGCAGGCTTTCTTAATGTTTTAATTCTGATCTTCATTGTTTTTCTTTCAACACAAACATTTTTTGCATTAACACATAATACATCTTGCAATGAATCATAAACAGAAAGGAGAAACTACAGACTGAAAAATCTGCAAACATTACAGTACATTACGAACAGTACAAACAGTACACATTGGAAATGGAATATTTTGGTGGACATACAGTATGCATTACTTACAAATCCAAGATGACAAAGGCATTCTTTTTGAAATGACATCTTGGACAATTCCCATCATTTGATGCCTTGAATTTCTTCCCTCGTACTTCTAGTGCTACCACTCGATCATACATATCAGGGCTAAAATGCAAGTGTGGATTAAAATGCAAGTGTGGAAGAGCTTCAAAGACATTGGTCCTAGTTTTGTGGCTTTTTAACTTGGTAATGGCAGGCAGGAAAAATTAAACCTGAATAAATTTAGAGAACTAGGTTCCAAAGTACTTCACTAATGAGAGCTTATCTTATCCCTTGATCTGACTGCCCTTGGAATAAAGATGGGCCACCTACAAGACATTACATGACTCTATTATCATCCTCTAAAAAGCCTTTTGCGCTGTTTATAAGCCCACATTAACATCATCAAAAATTTTGTTCAATTCCAAAGAAATTTGAAAAGGCTTTGGAAGTTAACTTTTATGGGAGAACTGTACTAGTTCTTTGTTACTAAAATAAACTCTCCTTGCAGGAATTCTTATAAATCCTTGTGAAGTAATGATTAATCTACTGGATCTTTTGATAATATTCTATGGAAGAATGGGACAAAGTTCATTTGCTTCTTGTATGTATGTGTATGTAAAATTTTGCCATGCGAATTAAAAATCAAAAGTAAAATGAAAAAGAAAAAAAAATTTAAGAAATGAAAGAAAGGCTATTTACATGCGTACAATATGATAAAAACTAAGATTTAGTATAAAAACACCCCTAGTTTAAAATGGCAGGGATAGCATTAAAAGGTCAGTACAACCTTGTTTCCATAATGGTCCCTCCAGGGGTCACAAGCTACTGCACATGGTTGAAAGTGTATAACAGGGCAACTTAAATGTTGAACATTCAATCTACAAAATCATTTTAAACTGCCATGAATGGTGAAGACAATAAAATATCATAGCAACTTGGCAATGATATTAGAAAATGAGGTACTTACTCGTCCCGATAGATGAGCAGTCTTTCTATTTGTATCCGTGCTAATTCTTCTTCTAATTCTTTTTTAGACCATTGTGACTTGGCAAATCTATGTTTGAATTTTGATGCAGACACTCCCTCACTGGCATTTGGCAAGCCACCATCCACACTTTTAGAGAAGCTAGTATCCATGTCCTCATGGTTGTCTACTCCTGGTGGAGCCATATCCCCACTGTGTCCGCCTGACTGCTCATTTGTTTCATCAAGATTTTCATCCTCTTCATCATAGTAACTGAGACCTAGAGGTCCCATGCTCTGTAACACCAAATAAAATAATTGAGTACATGTACGGGATATGAAAAAGTAATATCATGAAGGAGAGACACATCCCTTGAGATGCTCAATGAGGATTTCTATAAGTTCATTTTGTTGAGAGCAAACACTTTCATGTTTGCGGTAGGCCATTGTTCTAGGACCATTCTGAGGCCCGTAGCCTGCTTTACGGAGAGAAATGTGACAGATGCAAGGGTCAGGAAAGTTGTGTTGTGGCTAGGGAAAGCCAACTCTTAGAGAGGCAGCTGCTGCTATCAGTCTCTGCAAGATTTAATTTCTTGTAAGAGTCAAAATGTGATACAATCAAAGTGCCCCCCACCTGTTTGAAAGCTCAATGTACCAGATGTACTTCAACAATAATGATCAATTTAGACTTTTCTTATTCCGAATTAAAGATTTTAATGTTTTTGACTCATTTTGGTAAGGTTCATATAACACAGTAGAAGTCTCCTTGTAAATTTACAACATTCAACAAATCAGTCATGCAGAACAGTGGAAAAATTTATGATTACATTCCTGAAAGATTGTATGATTCTGATTGTATGTTTCATGCAATTTCCAGCTATTCTGCAAGACTGACTTTCTGAAGCTTGCCTAATTTAACAAGAAACTACCTGTGCCTATTATACGCAAAATTATCAACAAAATACACACAAAAATTCAAAACCTTTTTAGTTATAAGAAAGGGCAATTATTATGATTATAGAGTTGGCATTTTTGCTGCAATGAGGTGAATTGGGTAAATTTGGCACTGAAAATCAACATTGCATGTACATTTCTGAAGATTACAAAACCATTAGAAGACAGGATAATGAGTAGCAATAATGAAAGCC
>REGL01001120.1:74975-95655 GCA_004194395.1 Aurelia aurita complex sp. Pacific | reverse complement strand
ATTCCGCTCACTGATGCTGGCATTATATTATATGCCGACGATACTGTTTATATTGTGCAAGAAAGAACTCAAATGAAATAGTAGCCCTGGGGTCCGTTCTCTTTGGGCTGATAATCAACGACATTCATATTCCGCTCACTGATGCTGGCATTATATTATATGCCGACGATACTGTTTATATTGTGCAAGAAAGAACTCAAATGAAATAGTAGCCCTGGGGTCCGTTCTCTTTGGGCTGATAATCAACGACACCCATATTCCGCTCACTGATGCTGGCATTATATTATATGCCGACGATACTGTTTATATTGTGCAAGAAAGAACTCAAATGAAATAGAACGTTTACTTAAACAGTGAACGGCAGAAAGTTGCAGACTGGCTTGATGAAAATAACCTGTTCATTAAATTGAAAAAAGGCAAAACTGAATTTTGCTATATGGATCACATCAAAAGTTGTCCAAACAGCCAAACGTAGACATCAAAATCTACAATCAAACTATTCATGAGACAAAATCATACAAGTACCGTGGTGTAGATTTGGATAACCATATGAACCTACATCGACAATTGGAAAATGTGTACAAAAATGCGTCAGCCAGAGTAAACTTTTTATCTCGTATTCGCCTTTATGTAGCAGAATCGATATTCAAAACAATGACATATTCTACCGGGTGACCCAGAAAAAAGTTCGCACTTTTGAAAATCCATAGGATCAAGAGTACTGGATGGGTTGGAATGAATCAATGTTTGCTTGACAGCCAAAAGATCGAAGTATTTTTGTGATTGTTCTCGCCTTCTTACAAGCATTGGAAAAATGGTAATTTCAAATTTAGAAAAAATGTGTGGTTGCAAAATGACCGAAAAAGGCCTGAAATTCGTGATCACACTATAACGGACTACAACATACCGGGTGTCCCAAAATGATGTATTATCGTTTGATTGCTTATATGTCCATAACCGATGAACCAATTTTCAAAAACTTTATTTCATCCGATTGCCGAAAGGCTAAATTGTATTCGAGGATGTTAGTTGTGGTTTAGGCCGATGTTTTCATGTTGAAAAGAAGATCGATGAACCTGCTTAAATTCAAGCCTTACATGGCATGAAAAAGAAACGGCCTACTTTCTCAGTCAATATTTTAGATGTGATGCAAAAGGCTAAACTTATATGTCGTTCAGAGAATATATGTCGTTCAGAGAATACGAATTCAGTTAATACTGAGTTCTGAGAATACGAATAGGAGTTCAGCCTTTTGTGTCACATCTAAAACGTTGACTGGAAAAATAGGCCTTTTTTGTTTCTCATGCCATCTAAGGCTTGAATTTGGGCAGGTTTATCGATCTTCTTTTCGACATGAAAACACCGTGGTAAAACCAGAACCAAGATCTTGAAATACAATTTTTGCCTTTTGGCAATCAAATAAAACAAAGCTTTTGAAAAACGGTTCATTGGTTATGGACATGTAAGCAATCAAACAATAATACATCATTTTGGGACACCCGGTAGAAAAAGCAATTTCTCATGGGTGAGAGATATCGTCTGCACATTTGACTAACGTATTATTGCTCTTGACAGAGGTGAAGCGCTCGTGTGTATTGTTCTGGATTAGGAGAGTCCTAACGATTTGATCAAGTGTTTTAGGCCCCTTTTCAGTCATTTTGAGAACATGAAACTTTTGTAAAGTTGAATTCACCTATATTTGCCGTGGTCGTAAGAAGAGGAGAAAAATCGCAAAAATACTTTGATCTTTTGGCTTTTAATTGAACTTGAATCATTCAAATCCATGAAAAATTTGTTGTGCTACGAATCTTTGAAAGTGGGATCTTTTTTCTGGCTCACCCGGTATATATTCATATTTTCTGCCGTCAATGCAGTTTTACTGAAAGCACAACGATGAAACTTTTCCCGTCGTTCTCACGTCACGTTTTCGTCTGTAAAACATCTAACTACGATCTAATAAACGAAACTACACATTTTGATGAAGGAAGGTGGATTTAGGTCGGAATCAAACTGCTACAAACCGGTATACTGTATTAAGAGCGCTGTTTTTAATTTTCTAGCGTTTACGGTATTTTGCTATTTTTGGTGCGGTATTGCGGTATTTTTTGTCTTTTTCGTGCGGTATTGCGGTATTGGGACCCCTCTCCCCCGAAGTACCCCTCGTGTATAGATATTTATGAATGAAATGTCAAAATCCAAAAAACCTCCAAATCCGACCTTTGTTCATGCTCCCAAACAACTGATTTATTTGGTTTCCGAAAACCACCTCCGTGAACTTTTAAGACCATTCGATATTGCATCCGCTGTCTGCCCTTCAGTGAAACTGTTTCAAGTCTTTGGCATGATGCTGTTCATTATTTACATGCTAGACTTTTAATTCAAGTGATCGTTCAAGATTTTTGCTTCTTTCTGAAACGGATTCAGAGTTTTTAATCTGACGCGTGATATTCGCAACGACAACTTTTATACAATGGCTAGCACAACGGAATCAACTCCTATAGCTTGTTTTACATTCATGAAGGCTTTTGTAAAGTTTTGTAGCATCTATAACGTCAGCTTTCAGTACCAAGAAATACCCTCTTTGGTGGATTTCATTCGTAACGTACTTTTGTGTTGGTTTTCGAGATATTTTCGCAGGTGTCTGATTACCACGGCCGACACGCTACAATGATACAAAACATGTTGTGACGATAGCCTTAACGATTATGACAGGAAAATAATGACTATCACTAAATTACAAGGCGGATTATGTGTTATAATATTTGATGAATATACCATGATATTAAATAATTAATACTGGACCAGTGAATCAATTGATACGATACAGTTGAATCATTTGTTGATCAGACTATGTTCATTCCCTCTTATCAGTAAAGAGTTCTTCAGGAATTTTGCAGCAAGTTCTGTGCAGATTGTTGTTCTTGCGTAAGACACCAAACGAATCTACCACTGAACGGAGATTTTCAGAGAGGCTTTGGTGCCACCTGACCTAGACTTATTACGATGAGTCTCTCGTTTTCTTGTGCTCTTTGACTTCAAGATGGCGCTTCAGTGAGTCAACAGGGACTCATATTATTACTCTGAAAAAGTTTACCCTATTTAGGCCTAATATGCTTGGGTTCCTAGCATACTAATCAGATTGCGAGATTTGGCAAAGAACAATAAGTTTCAAACACTCGATTCGAAAGACGTACTTGACTAGATTTGAAGGAAGTTGCTGCCACAGGTACTTGAAGATTTCTCTGGTATGTTTTGGTCTTAAAAACGTGGACATTGCAGCATTAAAAGACTTATTTGCACTCACTAGGTAAAGTGAACATTCTTCTTCAGATGAATACCAAGTTTCGTTGATTAAGTGTCTGCTTACCGTGGTTTTTGTCGCATTTCCTTTCTGAGGAGTGACCGTTGAACAGAGCCGAAGCAGTCGTTCGATCCAGATTCGATCGATCGAATGCAGAAGATAGGGTCAGGTTTTTAACTGTTTCGATATGAATCCCTGTTGAGCAAGGTATCGCAAGGATACAAGGAACTCGTCATCATAAGCCTACACTTGACCTGGACTCAGACCATGTTTACATTTCAGCTGTACATTTTTTCCATCACAATGTTGTTACGGCTCAAGAGCTTTTACATTGCTTCAGAACAAGATTTTTCTAAAGATGGAAAGAGCGAAAGTGTTACAGATTAGCAGCAAAATGTAAACGAGAAGTTGATCCTTTAAACTTTTGTCTTGGATCGAAGGCTGTACCTTTATAGTTTAAACGCGATCTAAGGTTATCAAAACAACATCTTTGTCCATCCTCAAGATTTTTCAACTCCTAATGTCTTTAGTTTACCGTAGAATTTCAGAGAACTTCTAACTCTCCTCCCTTTTCGCAGGTTGTGTGAACGGGGTGTGAACGGGCTGGGACTCGGACCAAAAACCTTCAGATTGACAATAAACCTTCTTCACAGGGAATCTAGTAAGTTTGCATGAATCTGTCATAGGCTTTCCAGAGCAGCTGAAAACCAGAGAAAAGGGCTTCTAGATCCTAATGCCTATATACATAATAGTTGCTATGGGCATAATTTGTAATGCCAAACTGTCTTTCCCAACATACTAAGGATTCATACAGTTATTGCTGTGTCAGTAGAAGTTCAGCAAAATACATGAAAGCATCTATGATACAAAAAAGTGCTCTTTGTCCAGCAAAGCAAATGGTCTCTACAACGCTAGCTTTGTTGCCATGGCTTCTTCGTCACCTGTAACTTCTGCATTGACGATTCCAATTTCTTTCTTGACTTGATCTTTGGTTTCATACGGACGTTTCCTTCTTAGCAACAACACAGCAACTACAACCATCAAGACAACAACGGCTACTCCCATCACTCCAAATAGAATTGTAGTAGTTGGGATGTTTTTATCTGAACCTAGGGAATGAATAAAATGGGCTTAGAAAATGTTCTGCTATGGTGCTGGAAAAACTATTTTTCGCCTTAGCCTTACTGCACAGTGACCATCAACTTTTGCATGTCTCATCTTACTGAATCGATAACGTTGTTTGTTGTTGTAATTTAAGGAAATATTTGTACATAATATTGCGATCCAGTGATATTGACCCTTGCACTTATTACCTGGAGTCTCTCGTTTCCCTGTGCTCTTTGCCTTGATGATGGCGCTTCGGTCAACAGAGAGACTCATTCCCCTACGTTTCTTGAAAAGGAATATCTCCGTGCTGATTCTATTATTAGACCTTTTTGCTATTCTACTCTAGGTTCGATTGTGTTGCGTTGGAGCTTCTATCACTATTGTATAGAGCCCCATCGCCCTGTTCCGATCACTGTCTCCTGTGAATGCTTTGGCGTACAATCTCGGGATGTTTGCATACAAGAGGAATGGGTCCTATAGTTAGAAAAGCGCGCAAAAAATCCTTTGCTAACGCCCTGAGCTTCAAGTTGAGACGTGGTTTACTTTTTTCTGGCGTGTGAAACCAGCGATATGGGAAGATAAAAGAGGCCTAATTGTGCTGGAATCGCAAGTATTCGCCATTTTTCACTTCGTGTTTCCTTGCAGCAATTATATTTTCTCTTGTTTCTCTGTTACTGTTTACTAGAACCACAGTCAAACATTTCAAACTTTACTCCAACTCTCTAAGCGAATGTTTCCAAAAATATTTCTATCATAATATCTTCTGCTTCCCAGCTGGGGGTAAAGTTCTAACTGCAGTCAGATAAGCTGCAGATCGCCCCCTTCTGATCACGAGGTTTGGCTTCGAATTCTTAGCCTGTGTTCCAGACCACTTGAGAAGGAAAGTGGTCTGTGTCACCAAGCACTAATCCGTGTTCACAAATTTTCTTCGGAATCTGAAGAAAAATTAATATATGCAACTAATAATTCGCATAATCACTATTTGTTTTGTTATCAAAAGGAACAGCCTGTTTCATGTGAAGAACTCACATTACAATACAAAGAATAGAAAATTTCAATGTCTGCTAATCCTGTTGACTTTTTACGATGTGAAATAATAGGAGATTTGAATGCCTGCTAATGCTACTGAGTTTTTACAGGGGCGGATCCAGACTATAGCAACATATGCGCAAGCATAAGTCAGATTCTCAAAACTTCAATTCGGTATTGAACACCTCATTCAGTATATTATTGCCATTGAAAGATTTTATTTCGTTTTATTGTTTGCATCCATCATCATTGAATTGTGTGCGTAAGAGCGTATCTCTTTGTGTGCATTTGATTTCATTTATATTTCATCGTCTATGACTAAGCTTCCGCCTACGCGTTGAAATATTTTGTTTTTGCTTTCGAATACAAGTCGGTATATTCTACTGGCCAGCATAGTCTTGAAATTATTGCCATTTTCTTCAGTATATTCCAGAGCATAGGTGGGTCCGAAAATTGTTGAAGTAATTCCCATACATTTGATTTGCGTAGGTCTGTAAGCCAATGGGCGGTCAGCTCTGCTTCTGAAAGTTCGGGCGCGAGCATAGGTGGGATTTGAAGTAACAAATGAGAAGCCGAGTTAACTTATGCTCAAGTTAAACTATCCAATAGAATTTCAAGTTGACCTATGCAATTGTTCTTCAAGTTTCCAATAGAAATTCAAGTTGACCTAAGCAATTGTTGTTCAAGTATCCAATAGAAATGCAAGTTGACCTATGCAATTGTTCTTCAAGTTTCCAATAGAAATTCCAGTTGACTTATGCAATTGTTCTAAGACTACAAAACCAAATAGTGGGCGGAAGTCAAAAGTCTAAGTTCGAAGAAATGGATGTTCGCAGCAAAGGTCTCTCGTTTCTTCAAAACATACACAGCATTATTGTAAATAAAAACTTAGAAGATAAGGAGAGGAAGGAAGGATTGCATTTTATTCGAGAAAACTTGCAAGAGCTATTAGAGATGGAAACCCACAGCACCACCGCTGCTGATGATAGGACTAGGCCATCGTTGTTAGAATCGGCTGCTGTAATAATACAGTTTCCAGCGACCCAAACGTCCAGGGCCAATGGTTTACGACAAGTGAAGTAAGCATAACTTGTTTTACTTTTTAATTTACAATTTTTCAGTAAGCTCCCGCATTCGGCGTGACCAGTCGAGTCTGCGCGCAGGCTAGGGGCGGGGGGCAGGCTCTGGTAGGCTATTCGAAATATATTTTATTGAAGTAAAGGGGTGGTTGCATCACTGATAGATTTAGATGTAGAAGTAACAAAATTAATCTTACTGTTCATTTTTTAAAGAGCTTGATATATGACCTTCATATTCAACGGTCAGGAAGCCCTAATCTAGTCCATAAATGATATACCACAGATGATATTGTAAGGGTGTTTCCCATGGTAAAAAGGGCGTTTACCATGCTTAAAAGGGCGTGGTCCAAAAAAATTTCTGGGGGCTCTGCCCCCAGACCCCCGAATATCCATCCGCCTGCGGCGTCTGGATATAGACCTTCCTCCTTTGCGCCTTTGGCGCTGCTTTGAGCAAAGGTCAGATTTTCGGCTGGATCCGCTCCTGTTTTACCCCCGTGCAAAGTGATAACGATTAGCCCTGGTTTGTTTCAAACACACGTTTTCACAAAGACATCCGTTGTGTTGATCACTGACTTCATTGAAGCCAATCAGATCCATGAAAGAATGCCCTTAATTATTTCGCAATTCAATGCATCGTCTAAACACGGATTAGTGCTTTGTTACACAGACCACTTTCCTTTCCAAGTGGTCTGGAACACAGGCTACGAATTCTGGGATTCTCTCTCAATGAAGAGACGGGGTAGAAGGTGAAATAATCAAAGAAACCTCACCAGGGGTTTCGTTGACTTTGGATGCGTGTGAGGTAGGGTTTGAATTAATGCCAGAGGGGGCATTGAAGTATGGGCAGGGGGCTATGCTAGAGTTTTGCCAGTTATCTTGTAAAAGACTGTAAATTTCAATTGTAAAATGCTTATGGTGTCATTAAACGAATAAGGAGGCAAAATGTTACTTATCAAACGATAACATGAGATAATAAATATCTTTGTTATGTGCATTGCATCCATTTCAATTGGAAACTGCGCTTTCTTGAGCCCTCTGCGGTGGTACCGTCTGAAATTAATGCGTGAGCTTTCGTCATCGGAACAGGGCGATGGAATGAAGATATCGCGATTTTATCGCCGTGTTTTCCGACAACGATTTTACAGAAGACGGTCGCTAAATCTACAATAACTGGTTTCTATATTTTAAACTATGAAATAAAGAATAATTCATTAGCATTAACTTTTCCGATAAAGTTTACTTAGGCCAAGTAACTCAAGGTTTCTTTTTCAGTGATCGGGACAGGGCGATGGGACTCTACATTCGAACATGATTCGGATTCTTTTTCGAATCTTAGCTAAAAATCTATTGGGCCTAATTCACCTGCTCGTTTTTTC
This sequence comes from Aurelia aurita complex sp. Pacific, assembly GCA_004194395.1. Classification (NCBI taxonomy): domain Eukaryota; kingdom Metazoa; phylum Cnidaria; class Scyphozoa; order Semaeostomeae; family Ulmaridae; genus Aurelia; species Aurelia aurita complex sp. Pacific. The sequence goes on along the minus strand of REGL01001120.1, from coordinate 87,763 downwards.
TCTAAACCACTGATCTTAAAAAAACAATTTTCCAGAACTGCTCTACCATATAATTTACATCAGAGCTTCGATAAATGTTCATTCTAGCTATCAGTGCAAACGGCGCCTTCCTCTTAGTCATACTCTAATTAACACATGACTTTGCGACAAAAATTTGTCGCAGATTGCCTTTTTTGTCAGTTTTAAAGCTCTATGTCCATAAGGCCCTTAGAGAAGCGACAACAACAACAGCAATTCAACTCAATAAGATGAGCGTAACTGGAGGGTCAATGTGTTATGAAGTTATCATCTTTGTACTGCTGTGCAATAACGCGGAAGGATACCGTGTGAGCCAGGAAAAAGTCTCCACGGGCACGATAAATCATACACTGGACCAATTTCAAATATTTCAGTTTTATCTTTTGTAAATATCCTGTATTATTCTTTTTATTTCTTTTTCGATTTTTCGGATACCTTCTTATCGTTATATTTACAATTTCTTGAAATCGTTTTGCCGGCGCAGACTATGACCAGAAACATTCATCACATTTTCTGAACACTGACCACTTAGCTATGCAGAATAAAGAAAGTGCTCCTTGAAATGACAAGGAAATTTGGAATGGATTATGTCACACAAGCGGTCTTTCATTTTTATCAATACAAAGACCTTCCATTTTTTGTCATTTCTTTCAAAGGATACTTGCTAGCTACTGCACCTTGTGCATGCAGGGAATAGAAAAACATTTCAAACAAGCTTGATATTTGGGACTTTTGAGCGAAGACCAACTACTAATTCTCTTTGCACAAAATATAGAATATATAGCAACAGTGGCGTCGTGGGAGCATGATTTTAGGGGGGGCCAAGGGTCAGAATTTTCCAACAAAGGGACGTTTTTCCGACAAAAATTAAGCAGGAATATAACGTATAAAAAGTGGCAAAATGTCTCAGAACTTTTGTGATATAAAAGTTCCATAATAGCGAAGAATTTTTCAAATGGACGCAGCAGTCCTGTTAAGAGGCGATTCTTGTTGGAGGTGAGGGTGTTGTCGAGACATGATTGGTGTTGGAGGTGAGGTTGAAGCTAGATGCGCAAGGATTGAGGAAAACTGGGGGTCTTGGGGCTTGCCCCCGGGAAAATTGTCTGTGACCATGCCCTTTAGATCGTTGCAAAACGTCCCTATTTTGAAGAATCTACTATTTGTTTTTGATGGGAAATTTCGAAAATAGGACCTCAAAAGCACTGAAAAATAGATCGTTTTCAAATTTTAGATAACAACGTGATAGCTTGATATAAATCTTCATTTCTATAAGCATTCGTTCTCAGAAACTAAAAGTAATCCCATCTTAGTAATCATTTCTACCTTCTTCAACAATGTTCATTTGTGCAAATTCTGACGAGCAACTCATTGAAAGCTTAATGCACAAACCATAAATGCATGACATTTTTTAAGTATGAAACGTGCAAAATAAATTGTAAATTTATCGTTTTTAGTCACTGAAATGTAGGTGAAACGACCAAATTTTTGGGGGGAAAAGTCCAAGAATGTTATGATCGAAAGCATTTGTCTGAAATTTATTCGTCCGAAACTTTTTGCGCCTATGTGTTTATTTTTCGAACAGAAAACACACTTTTCTTTCCATTGAAAAAGGAATTTTTTGCAGAAAAACGAACGAAGGACATAGTTTTTGCCGAAAAACCTACTTTTTCATCAAAAACTACATGTTGCGATCGAAAAAGTGATATTTCATGTATACATTTGGATTGCCATAAAGTAGCTATGTCAGGAAAATGGATTAATTCAATTTTTTCGATTTTTCCGACAAGAATGGAAAACTGACGAATTTTCCGACAACATTTTCACAGGGGGGGGCATGGCCCCCCCTGGCCCCCTGGCCACGACGCCACTGTATAGCAAGTATTATTGCAAAGAAATTATAACGAATATGAAGTCTTTGTATTGATCAAAGTGATGCTAAAATATTGTGTAATCATTAAACGATCGCTCTTGTGACGTACTCAATTCTAATCTCATAATAATTTCAATGAGCACTTCCTTTATTCTGTCAAGTTCAATCTTTAGAAAATTTTATCACAGTTTCTCAATAAATTTTGACAGTCCACAAGCAGAAATATTTCAAGAAATGGTAAATATAGCAATTTGCAGATATCAGAAATATCGACAAAAATAACCAAGAATAATCTAGGATTTTGACAAAAGATTAAATCAAAAATAATTGAAATTGAACTAGTGTATGGTTCATTGCGGCTTGTCGGAGGTGAGAACTTTTTTCCAACTTACTCGGTACATGTTAATTACTTAGGTTAATTTTCCCGGGCTCTTTAGGTCATATCACAATAACCGGGGGCCTGAAAATGCCCCATACTTATCACCAAAACAATAATTATAATATCATTGTTAGTTTGTACAGTAGCAATTCCAACATTAATGTTAGCAGTCTGCATGCAGGCTACATTAATGTACGATGATAGAGAGCTGAAACATCAATGAATTTACAATTATAATTTTAATATTTTCATTGTCACAATTCAAGTCACGTGACCATCTGATGCCCTTATGTAGAAGTAGTCACACAAAATTACAAACAAAATCATTGCTTTTTCTTTAGTTAAAATTTGACTAAGTCGGGCTTGATACCAAACAATTCCTCTTGCAAAGTACTTTCTTTTGATATATACATTATTTATACTTTCTGACATCAGTAAATTATAGATTCTATGACGTCATTGAAAATGATGACGTCATCTTCCTGATAAAGAAAAATAAAATTTCAAAATTTGATATAAATTGATGGAACATGGTACTTCCATTTTTTTGTGTTTTTTAGCATATTTTTCCATCGAATAACTCATTTTCGAGAAAAGAACAGCATGAATTTTTCACATTTTTTACCTCCTTAACTTTTTTCAATACAAAATTCCTATTGATTTTATTCAAACTCCCATTGTTGCCAAATGGCATACAAATATTTGAGACAAATTTTATGGTACTGAGCAAGGCATAGAAAAAATTTGATTGAATCTGCTTCAATTGACAGGTTTCAGTTTTGGAATAAACCTAAGAAACATAGTTTTTAATCTTCACTGAACGTTATCTCGATCATTATCCAGTGACCATTTTAGTGATGTGACAGCATAGAGATTCCACTCTTTTTCAATGCCCAATATTTGTTATGAAAAGGCTGTCAAACATCAAACAGTTGCCACATTCTCGTCTAACAATGGCTCATTTAGAGTAATACAAGGAGAAAAATCCAGACCAAACAAGCCAGGGAGTCGTTGAATATGTTGAAATATGTGTTGCCAAATGGCAACGGTGGGAATGAAAGGGTTAAGTATTTTTCAATGATTTTGTAATTAACATCTGAATCTATTAAAACTTTCTGTTTATGGCAACAAACAGCTTTAGATTTGATTTCTAATAAAAAGAAGGAAGCTCGTGGATTTTTTCAGCTTTCTATCCACTTTACTCTCTATTTTACCGTCAACAGTTTGGCTCCGTTCCATCCCCCGCCATGAATGGAATGGAGTTAAACCATAGGAGATTTTAATTTTCAAGTATGAGATAACGTAAAATTGCCTGACAAGAATATGGCTCATGAAAAATAGCCTTGCAGAACTCAATGCAGAATTGGATCATTTGAATGTCATTATAGATATGCATTGACTTCAGGAAAAATATAGCTTTCAAAAATATAAAGACAGATTATTTACCAGAGGCATCTAAAGACGAGACAATACCAAAATAACACATTTCATTCCAAAATCCAGACATCGATAATCATTTCAAAATTTAGAGATTTCGATACAGTCACCGACAATCCAAACTCAAACCATTTCCCTCCCTTATTTTAAGGAAATACAAACCTCCTTTTTTCGGTCTGACAGGCTTTGAATCGTCTGATTTATCAAAGATGATCCGTCCTGAATCCAATTTGTAATAACCCGTGTGGGAAGAACTCCCAGCATCAGTCAATGATTCACTGGCAATATCTCTTCTCTTTCGACGTATCTTATTACCAAAACATCCAGTGGAGCATCTTTCATCAGTTGATGTTTTACGACAAAGAAACACAAGACAATGGATGTAAACACTTGTTGAATTCTCATATCTGAATGCTTGCATACTGAAACGGCGTCGCAATCCAGTTGCTGGGATGAACTGCGTAGTTATATCGACTGCACAGCTGAAATGTGTAACAAAAACGCTATTTATATTATGGTAATAAACTGAAAATGAAATATTGGGAAGTAGATAATCTACTTCTAAAAATTATCCACCCACTTTTCATCAGCCAAAATATTGCATTTATAATTGTTGTCCAATGGAAATGACTTGGCTACGATCCTAGCCAAAAGAAGCTGGGACATAGGCAGATTTTAGTGTTTTCATGACTTTTCTCAGAATATCGAGTCGAAAGCATACTTTTGGAACCTCCTGCCCCCCCCCCCACCCCTCTATTTCAATGCTGAGAAGATCGAATGGCGTTTGGTTGAAGCAACGTTGAAACAGGGGGGGGGGGCGGCGGGAGCACGCAATCAAAAACCGAAGTTGTGCAATTCTTGTGACTTGTCCGAAGTATTTTGCCTAAGATTGTCTGAAAAATTGCTATTACCACCTATCATAGATATTACAATAAATCCGAATCTACTTACAGGGTGTCCCAAAAACATCGTGCCCCGTTTGCCTGAAGATTGCGACAAAACGACAAAAGCTTCTCGCCAAACTTGTATATGATGTTGCTCTTCAGATGCTCAAATAAAGTTTGCTGCCATTCCCGTTAAAATCTGTTAAAAAATGATGGAGTTATGACCTTCAGAAGACCAAATTTACCTGATGACTGAAACCAGTGTTCATGCTTTTTTAGTGATAAATAGCTTTACGTGAGGTAAGAAATAATGTTTGTGAGATCAGAAATAGTGGAACTCTCTGAGGATTATCGGAATCTTCATGAGAGCTATGTTCACTTTCCATCCATGAAGCTATTTATCGCTGCAAAATAGTAGGGCACAATGGCTGACGGTTTAATTAAAGGAAAGGTCCGGCGTTGGAATAATTGTTGATAAGATGAAAGATTACAATGTAGTGAATGGTGTGTAGTACTTTTTTTAACCTTCTCTCTTTTCTCTCTGCGAAATTGCTTATTTCAATCTGGGAAGTGAGCCAAATAACGCCATCATTTATGACGTCATTTCACCCACTTCGTCTTCGGTCTGAACGAGGCTGTTTTCTTGCAAAACTCTCAAGTTCTCAAGTACTTTAAGACGTCACGATCGAACCTCCAAACCGAGGCTAGCCATGTTATTGCCATTTTACAAAATGGCGACGACATTGGGCCTAAATTACGAAAAAAGGTTGTACGAATTTACAACAAAAAGAGATCTCAAAACTTGAAAATAACTCTCAATATGTGTTCAGCAGTTGGCAAGGTTGCTTTTTGAAATTAATTGTAGAAACCCCGGACTTGTCATTTATGTCATTAGGGAAATTTGGTCTTCTGGTGGTCGTAGCTCCATCATTTTTCAACAGATTTTTACCGGGATTGCAGCAATCTTTATTTGAATATCTGAAGAGCAACATTGTGTAAAAATTTGGTGATAATCTTTTGCCGTTTTGTTGCAATCTTTAGGCAAATGGGGCACAATTTTGTTGGGACACCCTGTACATCAGACAATCTATTTTACTCTGGGTGGAAAGCCACTAACTGTGGGCTTAGCTCCAGACTACTTCAGATGTTAATGTTTCCATCAGAACTATGATTTCATAAAATTATGCATGATTTTCCTATTTCGTTCAGCAAAACTCCTCTTGTACACAAAACCTAACATTGATTTTTGTTTGAAAACATCACAGTTGTCAAAGAGAATTTGAAAACAAAGTTAATTTTGGATTAGTGCAAATTATATACTTCCGCAGTACAATCGTCTTATTTGCAAGTGCACCATTCGCCAATTCTCTAACGATTCATTCACTTTCAATGAGATTAAATCCGCCTAACCAAATTTGCATTTACCCTAGGACGGGATTGAATCAACTATCGCGCCCGAAACATTGCAGTGCAGAAATTTTTGTGGAAGAAGAATGTAGATGTCATGTGGCGACAAGGCGGGTTTGCGATGGCTGGAATATTAAGAAAGCGATCAGATTTGTCAACGCATCTCCCTATTCTTACACAATTATAGTGGTGTAAAAGGAGGAGGGATTTCTCAGGCACTTAGGCTTGTAACCCGGCCACTGCCATATATAGAAGCGTGTCCGGACACCTCACGAATTTGATTGGTTTTGTATTGTTGCGCGCTTTTCAAAATGAATCAAGGTAACGAGCCTCGTACCATCACATGACACGCTTACAGCTTCCTTATTGGATAAGAAACAGCGCATGACAAACCCATCCTCTTCTTACGTGGACCTGAGATAAACCTCACTTCGTTTAGTTGTCTAAATCTAAATTGCAAATGGCCGACGAGAAACGAAGCAGATGGTTCATTTCAACTTGAGAAAACGAGGGATTTATGTCGTTTGAAAAGTAAAGCCAAGACAATAGTCAACAAAGAAACAACCGAGGACAATCTTGATATCAGGTAAGATATTTTTTCATATTAGCAATTCATCTAGATAGGACTCTTATCTCGTCTTAGGGCCAACATAGGGATCAAATCTTTAAAAAGGTTGGTATAAAATTGTATTGCAGTTTCCTTTGAAATAACTGGCTCGAAAGGAACTTAGGGCTATTTGCCGTGAATCTGCCGTGGAAATTTATTGATATCTTGATTAGTTTCGAAATGGTGGCATTTATTAAATTTGAGGCTATGACGTCATCACATTTCTAAATCCTAAGCCAGGAAAGCTACAGATTTCTGCTTGCCACCATATTGTAGAACTTCATAAACTATGGTTTTCGTGAAGGTTATATCATTTTTCCTCTGTTGGTTTAGGATTTAGGATGATTCAAATGTTTTCAAAATTTTCCATGAATTTTTTCAAAAATAATCAAATTGCCGCCATTTTGAAAAAAATCAAGATATCAAAAAATGACCACGGCAAATTTACAGCAAAGTACCATAAATTTCTTTTAAGCCATCCAATTCAAAGAAAAATGTCAAAATTTTACACCCACGATTTGAAAGATTTGAGCCCTATGCTCTTAGGGCCCTTGATGAAACAAAATCTTTACGCTTTTTGACACATCCTATAAACTGCCTTTTGACCAATTTTTGCAACATTTTTCTTACCGGTCTTTAATCAGATAATATTTCAGCGGTTGTTCTGGATCCATATTTGGTGTGGAGTAGCACTTCTCGATCAACAACGATAAACTGCTATCTGTTACTGTCGCATTTACTTCAAAGTATAGCCAGTCTCTCAACTTCAATTCCACTGGGAATTTATCAATTCGTTCAGCAAAAGAACTCTTTTTGTAGGTATTGATGTGAAATGAAAAATTTCCAAATTTCTCTGAAATAAAAAGGAAATATTAAATTGTTACAAATATGTTGTAAATGTCTCAAAGTGACATTCAATAAATTAGTCAGCTTGCAAAGTATAACAGATAAGTCAAAAAAGTTAGCACGTTTGTCTAGCCGTGGAATATGAAAATATTCTGGTGTTGTATTTTTTGTATTTTGTATGGGAAGGAGAATTCAGGATTCGGCACTGGCCCTAGACTGACGAAGTGATTTCTTGTATTCATTCAGTACTTTAATCTGATGTTTTTATTTTCACTCGTACAAGGACTCGTGACCAAACAGATTCAAAACAGAGACTAAAATCTTGCGAGAGATCTAAAGGGGATCTGAAGAAACATCAAACTTCTTCCATCCTTCAATCGTCGAAAGAAAAGTCGAACATCTGTCCAAACGTCGTGTCGAATGTTGATCAGCTTCGAAAAGTTGACCTTTGATCTAAATCAAGCGCTATGAATGGGCACGTGGTGTGGCCTTATTAAGAAAGTATCGATCTGATTGATCCCGCCGTAAACGCGGTGGAGATGGCCTAAATTAGTTTGCGTTTTGAAGCTGTATTGTCATGAGTCTCAGTTTGAAGGCATAATATCATCCAATTCAATGCAGAAACTGAGACTCATGTAATCAGTCTAAAGTGCCCCCTGATCTCCTTGCCATTGAGTTTAAATCCAATTTCTGAACCTGAAATGGTGCTGAATTTCAATTTCAATAGCCAGTAATTGACAACGAATGCTCGGCGCGGCTTTGACGCGCGTCCGCATTCCATTTGAAGCTGCTGGTGTTGGTTCAGAACAAGCAGTATCAGAGTTGCAAGTGTGCACCCGCCCATGTTGGACCAATTTTAGGCATCTGAAATATTTTCAACTTGCGTGAATAATGGCACCTTCCAGCCTCCTGTTCTTTGCAACAGATCACTAAGTAGGGCAGCACCTGGTATTACCTTTGTTAGGCCATTAACTCAAAATCAATTAATTCAAAAAGACTGTAATGCATGGTGGTGCAGCAGAGTTACAATACATGTTGATGTAATTTCAGGAACTTTCTCGGTAGTGCAGCCAACAAGGATACAACATTGAATGCAATATTTTTGTGAAAGGGGTACTCTAATACCTTCTGGCTCTTCAGCAGGCTGTAAAAGTGCACGACCCTGCATTCATCATATCAATGTTCATATATAAATTCTTCTAATTCTTATGCTAATACTAATTCTTCCAACCAAGGACTTGGAAAGGGGCATGCAAGAACTTCTGACCACCACAATGCAACCTTTCAAGCTTTTGCGAAGCAACTTCGAAAGATTCGTAGACTTAAAGATGACCCAGATGGATGCATAATCAATTTAAGCAATCATAAATTTACTGTAGATGTATTTGAATTATTAAGTAAAGGCCTTAACTTCTGCCCCCGCCCACCAAACGTTGATAAACATACATTAGAATACGAATTAAAATCAGTTTTTAGAAGAATAAGATTAAGAGCCTATCTTGGAATATCTAAGTATGAACCAACTATTTTACAATCACTTAAAGTGCCACTAAACCTTTCAGGAACTTTTTCATCTGATAGAGTTTAGTTTTCATGGCTTGACGCCGAAAAACATTTTTCGACATGACGTTCCTTTCTTTTTCTATGGCCTTTCGAAATGCCAATTTTGGGCAAATTTTGGTTTAAGGCTCGCATAAAATCATTCAATAAAGAGGTCTGGATGAAGTGATCTTCACGTCATATCGGTAATGCAAAGCGAGAGCGAGCAGGCAGTACACATTGAATTGACAGTGACCACGCTGCAGTGGATTTGCCACTTTACATACCCGGTGTCTCAGAAAAAAGTAGCCCCTTTTGACAGGAGATATAAACCAAGGATTAAGATATCATTGCTCCTCGACTTCACAGTTAAATTTATCAATGTTTAACTTAGATGCACGTACCTTGCATTTAGAAATCGCCCACCAAACACCGGAGATACAGGTTCGCAAAGTCAAAATTTACAGTGCACCCAAAACCAGAGGTTTTGAAAAAGGGCCTAGCCATGAGTTGTATCGTGGGCATTTTGCAAAGTACCTGTAGACTTTAAGTTTCCGTGTTTTGCTTTTGAAAAGAATAAAAGATGCATGGACATGGCACTGATTAAACAAATACAGTAAAAATGTGGTAAGAGTGATAAACTCGTGCCACATCTCCAAAACAAGCTTGCCTGTACTCCTTTTCCTCTTCTTGAATACAAGACACTTGGGATCAAATGCAATGCAAGGACCGTAGACCGTTTCCTCAAAAGAAAAGTCACTTCAAGAACAATTGAAGTAATTCAAGGAATAAATCTTTTCAAAAATAGAAAACACAGGTCAAAGTGGAAAATTCGTTTGCAAAATGCCTGTTTGTTGTCGAATTATGGCTAGGCCATTTCTCAAAACCTCTGGCTTCAGGTGCACTCCAAATTTTGACCTTGTGAACTCATATCTCTGGTGTTTGGTGGTCGATTTCAAAATGCAAGGTATGTGCATTTAAGTTGAAGACCAACAAATGTAACCATGAATTCAAAAAGTCCCGAAATATTATCGTTTTGTTGCCTTGTTGAGTCAAAAGGGTGTACTTGATTTGAGACATCCGGTATAACAATAGCAAATTCCTGCCAGATACAAGGTTGCAGATTATTCGAAGGATCAGCACTTTCTCCTATTCAATTTCATCATGATGAAGACCTGCACTTCAGCAAGGCGAATATATACGACAGCTTGGAACCAGCCAGAAAGGCTTCGGTCGTACAAGTACAACCACGTTTTTAGGCCTTAGGCCTAATGAAATATGTTTGACCACCGTTTCTCCCGATAAAGTTTTCGTTCTTGGGAACAACTATCGTTAACTTTCAATATTGTGGAGTTCCTGTCTTCCTAATGATATGCAAACCATTCGAGAAGAAATACCCCTCATAAAGGTGGGTTGCCTTTTTTGTGAAGCACTCTGTAGGATTAGAAAAAAATGATATGAAAGATTTGAAAAAGAAAATAGTATTCCTCACCCAATTCAATTTTAACTTCACCAACAGGCTTAAAAGATGCTTCGTTATTAAGAGCTGCATCTCTTCGATAAGTGCATTTGAAATAGATAGTTTCATCATGTTCTCGTGACACCAATCCTTTCCCAAACCGAGCTGTCAATTTCACTGCATTGATGTAAACAATCTCCGTTTTTGTCTCCTGCTTTATGGAACCACATGCACTTGGAATACTTCCCAAAGTTATGTGATCATAAGAGAGAGTGTGACCACATCTCGGGGTGCGCAATGTGATGCTTTTGAAGGATGAAGAGTTGTAGTATCTTCTGTCCAGATCAATTTGCATATAGTTAGCGCTGCATGTCACTTTATAAGCATCTTTGTCTGCAATACATTGTTGAAAAACAGTTTCCAGTTAACTAATAACTGATATGTTTAGCTTAAATCAATGGCGAAAATCATATAACGTGATTGTTATCATTGAGATTGCATGACAGTTTTCAGAGACTAAATGAAATTGTGCGACCAAAAGCCAAATTCGTAACAATAAATAGTCATAATGATAATTTGAGAAAAGGGATGAACCAAAACCAAACTTGATCCAAGTCTCGCTCTTGATCAATGAATACAGGAGGGGAAAGGAGGAAAGTTCCCCTTTCTCTTCCCTTTCTTTCTTCCTTTCTTCCATTCCCCGTGCCCTCCCCCTTTCCTCGTTTCCCCTCCCGTATTTATTGATAAAGAGCAAGACTTGGAGCAAGTCCAAGAAACTCTCCGTCCTTAAACTAGTTCCCAAAAATAATTTCTAAATCGCCATTTGTTCTTTTCTGTTAACAAAGTGAAACCAAGAACAATAAAATTTTCAGCAACCGGACAACATTTCAAACCGGACAAGAAGGGTGTGCCATTCTTTAATCACCAGGTGTTTTTTAACACATCAATGCTTCTGCCTGCAAGTATTTTCATATCTTTAAATAGATCTCTTTCCTTTTATGTGATTAAATGTTTTAACTTATTTTGATTGCGAAATTACAATTATATATGTAAAGGTATACATACCTTTCATGCCACAGTATCGTGCATTATTCACTGTTGCACATTTGTCAATTGACTTCAATTCATACACCAGAAAATTGCCGCAATTTCTCATTCGAATTTGCGTTTCTAGCTTTGGATTGCACTTGCAGGCATTGTCAGTGAAGTCTGAAAAGCACATTGTTCTGTTGACATTGCCATCAAGTGGTACAGGATTTGTCTCGTTAAGCCAACCTTGGTTGTAAGCACCGCAAATGAACAACATTTGTCCTCTAACAGGGCAATGATCCAGCATCCTGTGGCCAGCTTCTCCCCAAAATCGGTACCATCCTTTCATGCTTTGGTCACAATATTCATTCTTAGAGGTGCGATATGTTTCAGATCTGTTATTTTCTGTCAACAGTTGGTAGTGCTTGCAGGGATAATTGTTTTCTTCAAATAATAGAAAAGAAATTTTCATTTTTAGAAATCTGATGCCAAAATAAACTTCAAACTTCGACGTCAATACACGTCTTTTTTATAAGAAACTGTCCAAAATAAGCTCGACCCTCAGATCACCAAACAATTAAGAGATTCTAGTGATGGGCAAATGTAGCATAAAAACTTTCTTTGATAATGGAAGTACTTGTCATATTCTTACTTCATTTTCACTTTCTCGAAGTACTTGAGTATTTCTAAACATTGGACAGGCTTCATATAACGATGGAACAGATACAGTAGTGAACTTGAAGATTTTTATGGAGCCTTTTAGAAACTCGTAAGAAACAGTGAGTACTCAAAATCTGATAATTTTAAGAAACTTTCACCTCCGGCCAAAATTCATAGTTTCTTATAAAAATTACGTGCAGCAGTGCAAATTATAACAATGAAACATTTATCTGGATAAGAATAGGAGTATTTAAAAATTTACTTTCATTAGCTATCGACTACGTGATATCTTGAATTATTTCTAAAACTACCGTGTCCCAAAAAAATTTATACAGATTTGGTTGATTCGGTGATTCCAGCTCTGTGAATTTAGCTTCAAGCATTGTCTAATCACGCTAAAAATGGTCCTCGATAGATAATTTGAAAGTAGATCCCTCGTTTGCTGATATTGGTGCCTTGAGAGAAGACCCCGAGCATATATGTTAATCTTGAAAGCTCAAATTTGCCTCTTCCTGCCAACCAGAGATGTAGCCTTTTTGCTTAAGCAATTTATCAAGGCACAACGAATAAATCAATGATAGCCTTAATAGAATTTGCACGGGGGGGGGGGGGGGGGCCGGGGTTTTGGCCAAATTTTTTGTAGGGGTTCTCCC
>REGL01001120.1:60900-74215 GCA_004194395.1 Aurelia aurita complex sp. Pacific | reverse complement strand
CCCCCCCCCCCCCCCGTGAAAATTTCAGTAATATTAGATCTTGTGCAATTCTGTTTTTTGTCTTTTGGGCCCCTTTTCTATGTACAAATTGCAAAGCAACCAAATAAAGGCAAGGGAAGTGGTTATGAAGGGCCATTTAATAATTCTTTCAACAGTGAATTTTTGTTTATCTAGCATTAAATAATGTCCAAAGAGTGCAACTGGGCACCTATGAACTGAATGCCTTCCGACTGGCAGACAGGAAAAAATTCTGGGGAATCTGCAAATGAAGAAACTGGAATGCCTAAGGCCTAAGGGGGCCAATAGAGACATGGTCGAGGTTCGAGGAACATGTGTAGTAAACAGGGGCCCTGCTCACTTAACCCTAATCCATATGGGCTTTTTTCGAGCTACCATTTATGGGGGGGGGGGTGCTTTCCACCCCCCTCTGAAAACTGCCTTAGACTCATCCGAATTCAATACAACTTGGCACAGATATAGAACAGGTAATTGGTAGCTCGTAGCGTAATTTGGGTGTGGCTGCCACACCTTGTGACGTCACAGTTACGTCACAAAGCTGAACATCTGTGAAAATCAGGCTTCCAAGTTTAATTCAAGTTTAATGAAGACTTTGCATGAACTTTATGTAGTTTTTGGTTCGGTTTGTCAACATATTTGTGATAAAATATTATTTTATTGAAAATAACGATTTTGGAGTGATATTTTGGCAGAAATTAGCCGCGTCTTATGACGTCATTTGTGTGAATAATTTGTTCTATGTAAAAAGAGACCAACAGAACCTGAAAAATGGTGATTATCTATGACAAATGTATCTTTAGCGTGTTTTTCATTGAAAAAGTTCGAAAAAACTTGAAAAAATTGCCAATTAGTCCAAAATGTCGGCAAAAATGACGTCATCATCAAAAAATGCTGACATCATCAAATTCCAGAAATTCTGCTATCAAATTGAAGCCCTTTGTTTGTTGATTCATTTGCTGTATAATACTTCATAATTCAATCAAATAATTCCATTGAAATCATTGACAACAATGATTTTGCTGCTACCTCCTTCCAAATAAAGGCATGTCACGTGACCTGTGAGTTCTATTGTTCAAAAATTTTTCCACCAAAATGTGGCTAATAGATAATTAGTAAAAGTCAGGGAGGCTGGAGGACATAACAAATGTCTTTTAAAAACGTGGCAAATAAAACCTCGAGGGGGGGGGGGTGGAATCCATCCCCCATGCGGATTAGGGTTAAGCTCTCACCCTTGCCAGCCTTTTCACTTTTAACGATACTTTTCCTTACATTTACACTCGATATACAACGATTTAAAAGGCCTAAATATTTGCAATGATAATTTTCAGATATAGTATAAAAAATTGCCACTTTGGAGCAAAGATTAATAAGGAAAGAATGATAGATAAAAGAACATTTAGTAGATTGACTTGACAAAAAATTGTTTTTAGGTGATTTTAAAGCTCTGCTTTCAAGGACTTCTCCCAGGAAAGTTTTTGTCCACAGTAATCCATTCCTTCTGCAAAAAAGTACAATTTTCGTAAGTGAAGCATTTCCAATGATTTGAAGCAATTTTCGTTGAAATTTTTCTTTGGAAAAAGCGCGGTATCAATACGGCTGGGGTTAGGGGAGCATCTACCAAAATTTTTCAGAAACGAGGAGAGAGTAGTTGAGAATAGTTAGGATAAGGCAACAACTTTTTGAGAAATGCTGTAAAGTCACATTTATTCATGGCCAAAGTGAAAGTTGGCCTTTTCAAAAGTTTTCCTTAGACATTCGAGGCTTCCATTTTGGAATCAGGCAAACTGCATTAAGACAAAAAATATAAATCTGTGACAAAGTTGTGAAAATTTCCAATATCACATTGGTTAAAACGAGGTAAAATGGGATGAAGATAGGTATTCTAAGCCAAAGAAAATGATCTTTGATTTAAAAGTTTCCCACGGATGCTGAATTACAAAAACGATTGTTACAAAATAACCAAAGGTCTATTTTAGCCCCAGCTAATATGGGATCTGTAGAAGTGTTCTAAGCCAAATAGAGTGCGTGTTATCAGCAATTTTCCAGGGGCTTCGCCCCCAGAACCCCTCATTTTGATGTATTCAAATTTTGCATGGCCAAGCCACTGTGCAAGTCCCTACAACAATTTGTAGCTCGCTGTTCTCGCATTCAACTTATAAATGCTCATACATAGGTCTATATCGAGAATTGAATTCTTCGATGATAGCTGAGAACGCAGATAGCAAAATGTGCATCGATAGACCATTTAAATCACTAGAAATGATCTCAACCAATCCAAGGACCGTGTCTCAACAAAAATTTGTTGGGCAAGTTATTTGGCCCCCAAAAATGTTTCGGCTCGCTTCGCTCGACTTCAGTATTGGCCCTATTTATGTCTGAATTGCCCAGGCCCTAATTATACTGCCAGTCCGCCCTTGGCCACAAGGACTTGCTCCGTTTCAGGAAGTATCCTTTTGGTAACTGAAACAGGCAGGTAACTAGATATCACCCCGTAGAGCATGAAATGTGCCGTTGCCGCGAAAGAGCTCTGTTATTCACCCAAGAAGGATTCGTCGCTCAAACATATGAAAAGAACTCTCCATAAGAAATCAAGGAGCCTTTGAAATATTCTCTAAATGCTTCGTGATACTTTCTTTCAAAGATATGGCACATGGGCTGCGGCGGACAGTAGTCCCGGGGGGTTACTTGACCAGGTTTTGGTCGGGGACGTGCCATCGAAGCTTCAAAAACATACCCGTTCCTTATACCAATTTTGCGAAAAAGTATACCCGACCTTATATCAATTTTCCGAAAAAGTATACCAATATCGTTCTATAAAGCAAAATCGCGAATATCGATACCGTTCCTTGTACCAAAATCGTGAAAATTGATACCGTTCCTTATACTAAAATCACAAAAATCGATACCTTTCCCGATGGCACGTCCCCGTACCCAAAATATGTGAAGTACCCACCCCCCCCCCCCGGGACAGTAGTAACAATGATGCATCAAAAAGCTGTTTGATTGTTCTGGTAAACTTAAAGGATAAAAGCGTTATCTGGAAGAAAATGTTGTTGCATAGAAAGTATTATCGACCGACACGAAGACTTGCATATTTGGTTCTAAGCGACTGGTCGACATTGGAATAATATTTCGGTATCCCTCACAGTTTGAAAAATTTGCCAAAATGAACATTCATAAGCCAAATCTAACAACTCTCAAATTCATTCTGTTGAAAAACATGCCAACGAGGGCCAATCATTTTCATGACTCAGGAATATTTCTTAGTCTCCACCAAAACGCAAGGAAACAGTAAACTTGTAATAAAATTACTCACCTACTTCACCTGCTCCACAGTATCTAATGTTGGTGGAGAAAGTATATGATAGAGAGTTTAGGCTAACAAGTTCATAGACAAAATAGTTTCCGCAATTCTTTACTTTGATTGAAACAGATTTCCAGCATGGATTTCCACTTTTGCGAAAGCAAACACTTTTCGTAGTAATCCCCGCAGATCCTCTTGGATGTGACCCAGAAAGATATCCTTGAGCCTGAGCTGCACACCGATAAGGGCCATACTGCCATTTTGGGTCATAATCAAGCATTTTATCCCCAGCCTTGCCCATAAATCTATACCAGCCAGAAATGACATCTATTGTGGTACTGTAACTTGTCTTCAGCACTGATCTAGATTCACCGGCAAGCACGTTGTAGCTATTGCAAGGATCAGCAGCATCTGCAACGCCGAACAAATTGAAGGCAATGATGCCACTGAGAAGGAAAACTTGGACATGTACCATCTTCTATGTTTTCTGATAACGGATCTGCGAGAGGCTCTGTATATCTGTACAAATGGATGCTAACTAAAAGGACACAGAAAAGAAAAACAAATTAAATGAAGAATTAGTCAAGGTCCTTCTATGATTCAACATGAGATCTTTTATTCGCTTTCTGATGAGTAATTCATCTTCAATTTAAACTGCTTCTCCCAACAACTCAAAAGAAGTTCACCATTTAAGGTGACTGTACCCCTTCAGGACGATAAATTTATTTATCTGATCAATTTTGGGATGTTTTTATATTTGGATAGCACACAGCACATCTACCTACAATTTCTGACAATTTCAAGAAAATTTCCCTTATTTTGCAGTAAATTATACGCAATATAAAGCAAAGTATTCATATTCCTAGTTATGAAACTGCTGTTTATATTGGAAGGAAAATTTGAACAACAAAGGTTAAAAGTTTCAAGTGCCCTTGATCTCCGATTGAATAGGTTTTGCCGTCTGATATCCCATGGGTAGTTAGACACTGCTGGCGTGCTTCTATGGAGAAGAGCTGGATAATATGTATCTGCCGGGGACATTTTTTATAGTACTGCGGAGGAGATATCTGCGGGGGAAATTTTTTATAGTACTGCGGAGGAGATATCTGCGGGGGAAATTTTTATAGTAGTTTAATTAATATTTTCGTCCTTTCGATATCTCCTCCGCAGTACTACAAAAAATTTCCCCCGCAGATACATATCATCCAGCGCTCCTCCATAGAAGCACACCAGCAGTGTCTAACTACCCATGGATATCCATTATATTATGATGAACCCAGACCGACAGATAGAATAAGCATTAGGGGACCAAAAGTTGTCTCATTTCTGAGAACATTGTATTTCTAAATTTAGCGTTTGAACAATTCTTAATACGAGTCCTGCGGTCGATGGTGCTGCAACTCTTTGAATTTTACTAAGATTTAATTGGCCATCAAAAGTTAAAAATTTCATTGGCCATTTTTGCACCACATGACCTATAGATGTCCCTATTTGGAGATTGGGCACAAATAAATTTTTAAATCTTCACTAGATTCTTGCAAATAGCACACATGGTAAAGTTATATACCGGGTGAAACAGAAAAAAGTTCCCACTTTTGAAAATTCATTGCATCGAGAGTACTGAATGGGTAGGAATGAATCAATATTCGCTTGACAGCCACTGGACAAATTAGTAAATTCAAATTTAGAAAAACTTGGTGGTTGCAAAATGACAGAAAAAGGCCTAAAATACTTGATCAAATCATAAAAGACTCCTAGCTCAGAACAGCAGAGAGAATGAAATTTCTCATGGGTGAGAGATATTGTCTGCAAAATTATTGCCTTTGGATTGAAAATTTGAAGTATCTGCTTAAGAATCTATGTCCTATTGCTCTTGAGAGAGGTGAAACGCCCGTGTGTATTATTCTGTGAGAGGAGAGTCCTAACGATTTGATCAAGTGTTTTAGGCCGTTTTTAGTCATTTTGCAACCATGAAATTTTTGTAAAGTTGAATTTACCTCTATTTGCAGTGATCGTAAGAAAACGATAAAAATCACAAAAATACTTCGATCTTTTGGCTTTTAACTACAATTTGAATCAATCAAATCCATGAAGTACCTGTGGTGCTACGAACTTTCAAATGTAGGAACTTTTTCTGGCTCATCCGGTACACCATTCCATTGGTATTGAGCGACAGCTTTCAAGTCACAAAATTCTCACGATAAAGCAGATAATCAAGCTTATTAGTACCATGTGAGGATACTTCTGGGAGATCGTATACCGATTGGAACCAATGGTGCACACAATTCCAACAGCATTACACAACTACGTGGAAACAACAATATTGATCACTTTTAATCTATTTATTGCTGCTGTAAAGTGTTTGCGGTCAAGATATTCCTGCAGAAAGGATACTAACTACCGGGTGAACCAGAAAAGGGTTTCCACTTCTGAAAATTCATAGCATCAAGAGTACTGAATGGATTGGAATGAATCAATATTTGCTTGACAGCCAAAAGATCGAAGTCTTTTTTTGATTTTTCTCGCCTTCTTACGAGCACTGAAAAAAGTGGAAAATTCAAATTCAGAAATAGTAGAGGAAAATACTAGGAATCCGTGACCAATTTCAGCAGACCTTGTTTTGAAGGTGTTTTCTATATCAGAAAAATGTGCTGAACAAAATGGGCTTGGGGGACCCTCTCAAAAATTTGAGCATTTTTGGCCAGGGGGTAATGTCTGAAATGGGCCTAATTTTCTCAAAACATCAACATAATAATCGACTCTATGCTGTAAAAAAGCACAACATTGACATGAAATGAACCAATTCAAGGGCCAAAATCTATGAGATATTATCCCTTGGACAAAATACCCTTTTATGGCATTTTTGACACAAATTACACGGGGGGTGTTGTACCCTAACCTCCACTATTTCAATTATCATTGTTATGTTGCACTAACCTATACTATGACTATTGGATGCCGTTGAAATACATTGTTTTACACCCTGAAAAGGAGGGACTTCGTGTCTGGATTTTAAAATCTAGCCAAATGCTATTTTCATAAACTTGGGAACTCTTACCCAGTCCCCTAGAGAGTATCATTTTGGACCAAACTGACAAGAATTCACCATAAGTGCTTTGTTACTGCAGAGTTACTAAATTTAGGATGAATCTGCTTTCTGCTATGGTGAGCAAGGAAAACTCTTCTGCACCATAATTTGTATTGAATCAAGTGCAGCCAGTTGTGGAAATTTTGTTTTCAAATGGGAGGTAAACATCGAGAAATTGGTCAAATTTTCTAATTCAAGCTTTGAATTTCCAATAAATCCATTGTTTTGTTAACTTTCCAGACCTTTTCGTGAGAACTGAGGGCAGTTGCCCCCACAAAACCCCTCAATTTCCGCCTCTAAGTACCTCTCTTGTTATCAAACTTATTAAAATCCACCAATCGATCAAGAATTGCGCTTCCAAGCTTTCTTTATTTAGATTTGAAATTTGAGCTTTGAAGAAAGCAATATTAACCTTTTAGAGAAGACAAATCAACTAAGAAAAGATGGCTGAAAGTTGTGCAAGTTTCTTTTTACCACGATAAAGCAAGTTTCTTTCACCCAATTTTCAATACATTTTCAATAGATACATTTTCAATACAATTTTTCTAATGTTCTGAAGACTTCCCTCACCTCAACATATGTACAGCCGCTCTTGTTCTCAGTGTATGGTTTTGTCTTAAATTAGTTGAAAAACTTTAGTTTTTGAAAGAAATTTCTCGGCAAAGCAACAAGATGTAACATGTATACTGGAATATTGTACCGCACGACACTGGCCACATCAAAGCTTCCAATGGTAATGATTAAGGCTAACGTGTGCATAAAGTGGACACCAAAAAGTGAAATACGCACTCTTTATCAGAAGCTTGGGCTCAAGGTTGGTTGGATGTCCCTAAGAATCATCAAGTTCCTTACAGATTGCTTAGATGTATAGACTTATAATCGTGTTGGGGAACTGAGCCATATGCTAACTTTTTGTTTGACACTGGTATCAGATGATATCCAAAACAGAAGAAAATGGAAGATAGCGCATCTTTTTAAATTGTCCGTTTAGCATGTAACAAAATGAAAGAACCAGATATCTTTAGCGCAGCCAAAATCACGTCTTATTCTCTTGTTTATTTGCATTGAATGATTAAAATCATATATGTGAAACTATTCATGAGAGCATCAAGTCCATCGAATTGCTTTATCATATCGAATGTCTTCTGTGATGTGAGCCTTCGTGTCACAAAATTTAGCGTTAATTCAAGCAGTTATTTCAAGAGAAAAATATGGAAGGAGGAATGTTTTTTACGATTTGTCCGAGACTTTTTGTTTCATATGTAAATTTGCTGCAGGTTAAATCGCAAACGAAGCCACGTTGGTTCTTGAGTCATTGGTAAGCGAATTATTTAGATTTAAAATATGTACTTATGCAATGCATAATCACTGAAAGTCTTATTGCTGCATCTTATTCCTAGTGATTCTATCGATATTTCAATGAAGATCAATATTCTTCGACCAGATGAATGCATAGCTCTGGCCCTAAATAAGATACGTGCCTGTACATATAATAAAAAGTACTCTGTAGGAACATGCTACAAACCGATTTATCAAAAGATTTAGGAACTGCAGTAATTCAGCATCCATTTCAACTTTCGTGAGAGTAAAAGAACACTTGCGTCGAACAACCAATTTTGTATCAAGGGGCTAGAAAGCAGCAATTTCATTCACAGATTTGCATAAAATGGGAAGATTTTGCATGCTCTGGAAACCAGTAATGATTTCATCCTCATTTGCAATAGCACTATAACGATGAAAATTTTCCAATTTGAAAACAGTGGCATAAGTAAAGTACTGTAAAGCCTGGTTTCTCATTAGATCTCTGAAGTCGTTGAAATTGCTGGAACAATCATTCAAAATGACCCAAGACACCCAAACTGAATATAAACGGCAAACAAACTCCTCAACAACCCTACCGACCCCAGTGACGGAGTTTTGTATTCACAAGTCTGTGGAGTCTTTTGAATAGTTCGTCTAACGACCAAAGTGACTCAAGTGATTGCAAAAAGACCTACCGTGTACCAGGCTTAATGCAATTTTGGCAATTTGATTGATGCCTATGACCTTCAATACTTAAGAGAAGTCGCGCTGATAAACGATTAGTGATAATGGGCGATATTATTCTACTTATCCATTATGAATTTATCTTTTCAAGTACCCGATCAAGCGAGAAACTCTTTGAAGGGGAATGTGTCAGAGTTCCAAAGTTTCTAAAAATAGCAATTGGCTAGATTTTAAAGCCCAGACTTTTAGTCCCTCCTTTTCAGGGTGTAAAACAACATATTTCAAAACGGTATCTAATTGCCATAGTACAGGTTAGTGTATGGAAATGATAATTGAAATAGTGGATGTTGCAGTACGACAACCCCCGTGTCATTTGTGTCAAAAATACCATTAAAGGGTATTTTTACCAAGCGATGATATCTTATAGGTGTAGGCCCTTGGATTGGTTCATTTTATATAAATTTTGTGCTTTATTACATCATAGAGTCGATTATTATGCTGATGTTTTGAGAAAATTAGGCCCATTTCAGACATTACCCCCTTGCCAAAAACGCTCAAATTTTTGAGAGGGTCCCCCAAGCCCATTTTGTTCAGCACATTTTTCTGATATAGAAAACACCTTCAAAACAAGGTCTGCTGAAATTGGTCACGGATTCCTAGTATTTTCCTCTACTAAAAAACTTGTTGTTGCATAATGACTGAAAAAGGCCTAAGATACTTTTTTTTTTATTATAATATTTATCCACAAAACCCTTTCAGCTCTATTAACAAAACAACAACAAAACCATAATACTCTAAATCCTATAATACAAACAAACAAAAAAGAGAAATCTACAGAATGCTGTTCTTCCTAGGGATCGTGCGTTGGGAATTATTGCTGAATTAGCAAGAAATCCTTCAATTTCTTTTTGAAAGTGTAAATTGTAGGACTAGTTCTGATGTTCAATGGAATTTCATTCCAAACTTTGGCTCCTGAATAATGGAAACTCCTCTTTGAAAATTCCAAATTGTGCCTTGGCACGTCAATATATAATGAGTTTCTTAATGTATAGTTAGATAGCTGTGACCTTGTTAAGAACCTTCCTTTCAAGCTGTCAGGGCACAGATCATTAGTTATCTTATAAATCATGATAACCCTGTCATATTTAATCAAGCTTGAAACAGACAGCCAAGTGCATCTCCAGCCATCTTTTAGTCTGGGGTTCTTTATAAGCGTGCAAGCTCTGTTCTGCAGAAGCTGAAGGTGATCAAGTTTGGTCAATCATAAAAAGACTCTTCGCTCAGAACAACATAGAAAATGCAATTTCTCATCAGCGAGAGATATCGTCTACACATTTATGGCCCTTGGATTGAAAATCTTTAGTATCTGTTTGAGAATCTATGTCTCATTACTCTTGAGAGAGGTGAGAAGCCAATGAGTATTGCTCTGCGTGAGGAGAGTCCTAACGATTTGATCCAGTGTTTTAGGCCCCTTTTCAGTCATTTTGCAACCATGAAATTTTTGTAAAATTGAATTTACCTATATTTGCAGTGCTCGCAAGAAGCCGAAAGAATCACAAAAATACTTTGATCGTTTGGCTTTTAAATGAAATTAAAATCATTGAAATCCATGAAGTACTTTTGCTGTTACGAATTTTCGAAAGTGGGAACTTTTTCTGGCTCACCCGGTAATTTTTGCCATGTTCTTACTGATGACGTCGTAGACAGATTCACGTGAAATGTAATTGTTCTACCGTTCATGGAAAAGGTTAAAGAGACCTTCCCAATTATAAGTACGCAAAGTGAGGTGAGCTGGATCCGTAAGCAACTTATCTAAAAGTTGGCCCCGACCAATGTGAAAAATACAGCTACAATCTACCCCAATTAAATTTTGTTTCAAATTTTACACAAAATTGCACTTAACATAGATAGAAACTAAAAGTCAAAAGCCATTTCCTTGTTCATCGTACCGATTTGGATTAGCGCTCTATCAAACCCCTAGTCCTAATCACACCTCCCGATCATGGTATGGTCTTATAAACCATGCCTTATACCAAAAACTATCACAGTTTTGTGTCGTTTTTCTTAAATTTTTCGTCGTACTAGTACCTCTAAGGGGACCATTATGAAATTAAGGTCATTTTTACCTTTTAATGGGGCTCACGTTGTCATGCGCATCGCTGCTTTTGTTTCTGCCCTTGTTCTCAACGGTCAAGCTAATTTGCATGTTACATAAGTGAAGTAAATGGTTACTACGCATGCGATCTGGAGCCCCTTTCGGGGGATTCCTTTAGGCTCTCAAGTTAGNGGCCCCGACCAATGTGAAAAATACAGCTACAATCTACCCCAATTAAATTTTGTTTCAAATTTTACACAAAATTGCACTTAACATAGATAGAAACTAAAAGTCAAAAGCCATTTCCTTGTTCATCGTACCGATTTGGATTAGCGCTCTATCAAACCCCTAGTCCTAATCACACCTCCCGATCATGGTATGGTCTTATAAACCATGCCTTATACCAAAAACTATCACAGTTTTGTGTCGTTTTTCTTAAATTTTTCGTCGTACTAGTACCTCTAAGGGGACCATTATGAAATTAAGGTCATTTTTACCTTTTAATGCCAGCCCTGCCAATGTAATTAGGGGTGTTTCTTTTGGCGTTTTAAACCTTATATATTGTATTGTATCTATATTTTTGTTATAAAATTTGTAAATATTTTGATTGTGGTCAATAGTATATACATACATACATAGATATTCTGGATGATAGGGTTAAGACGCTTTTCTAGTTCATTCAAGTAAATTATGAAAAGAAGAGGGCCTACACAAGAATCTTGGGGGATATCACATGTTATGTTCCTGGCTTTAGAATGCTGCCCGTTCAGAGCGTAGAAATGTTTTCTATTATGTAAGTAGGATTCAAACCAATCCCCAGCTTTGTCTCTTATTCTATATGCGCCTAATTCTTTTAGCAGTACCGGGTGCGCCATAATAAACTATGAAAATTTGGCAGGCAACAATAAATCGTACACTGAACCGATTTTGACAATTTATTACTTTATCTTTCACATCTTTCACAGGAAGCCTTAATTAGATACAGGGATTTTTTGCAGTTTTTTCCATTTCAGGTTTTAGAGTTAGAAGTGAGCTTCCTAAAATTTTAGTTTTCGAAAACACTGAAAAGGATCTAAAAACATCAATCAAGTTTTCTTAAGAATCGATATGAATGGACAAAGAGAGAGCTTGTTCATTGTGTTTTACGATTTAGAAATCGACTAATTGTAATCTGCTGTACAAGAGTTCGCACTAAGCCCCCAAATCCCCCTGAAAACGTTTTCTCTTTGTTCATTCATGTTGAATCTTTTTAAATTTGATCAAGGTTGTTTGATCATTTTCAATGTTTTCAAAAATGAACATTTTAAGAAACTCGCCTCTAGCTCTAAAAACCGAATACGGAGAAATTTGCAGAGAGTCCTAGAATCTAATTCAGGCTTTCTCCTCCATCACGATTTGAATTTCAAAATTTTACGCCAGATTTTATTTTATTAAGCATGCGATTCATAGGCTAAAATCAGCAAAATCAGCAGGCCATGACAAAATACCTGTACAACTGGCAACGGATGCCGCAGATATTTTGTGCACTCCATTAGCATCTACGTTCAACATTTCTCTTGAAAAGGGGATTTTTCCAAACATATGGAAGATCGCTAAAGTAAGCCCAATCTTTGAATCTGGTCAAAAGACTGATATATGTAACTATAGGCCTATATCAGTACTATCGATTCTCTCCAAGTTGTCTGAGAGAACTGCGCACGATCGGATGATAAGCTTTATGAAAAAGAGAAAAGCCAGCATGCCTTCCAAATTGCACAGTACACTACCATTACTGGTTAGCCCTATCCAGACTGGGCTTTTTGAGCAACTAGAAGACTGGGGGGGGGGCTCATTCAGCCCCCCCTCTTTAAAATCGCCATTCCTTCACTTACGAAGACGAAACTCACCATGCAGGTAGCCGTGCTTATGATATATCATTTCTCACAAACAAAATCGAAAAATAGATATGACGTCATAATTATTCAAGACCAACTGGCACGTGTCCACGAAAAAAATGAAAAAAACAACTTTTTTTTAAATCTCTATAATTTTCTAAGATTGATTCATGAAACCAAATTATGCCAATCAAAGCATTGTTAGAAGGTGAAAATATAATTATAAAGTGAAAATTTTTATTTTTGCAAATCCAAGATGGCGGACACAGAGATTAAAAATCTTGTTTTTTTGAGAAATGAAAAATGCAGCTATAAAAGAGAATTTCTCCATATATTACGATGAAAACTACTTCGATTATAAGTGATCATTGCATACTTCCTTTTTCCTTTTGAAACTTTTGGTTTAATTATTGCAAAAATGCTGACATCAGCATTTTTTCCCCGTAGTAAGCAAATGAGATGGAAAGAAGAAGGAAGGTGGAAATAAGGGGTTGAAGATAGTTATTTGGTGAAATTTTGATAATATCTTGACAAACTAAACACTTTCAAATAAAAAAATTCTCTCTGTATAACAAATTCTCAAGATATGCATGAAAACTGATCGTTAGTAGTACCATCTGAGGATGCCCCCGGGGAATCTTGTGCCGTTTGCGACCAATGATGCACAAAATTCAAACAAAATTACACAGCTTAGGTGGAAACAACCCTGTTGATCAGTTTTAGTCTATTTATTGCCGCTGTAAAACATTTGGGGTCGAAATATCCCTGCAGAAAGACCGCTAACTAATTTTTGCCATTTTCTTAAAGATGACGTCATATATGAGGTCACGTGACACATATTTTGTCTATTGTTCCTGGAAAAAATTAAAGAGACCTTTTTTTTTTTTTTTTTTTTTTTTTTTTTTTTTTTTTTTTTTTTTTTTTTTTTTTTTTTTTTTTTTTTTTTTTTT
>REGL01001120.1:8610-21224 GCA_004194395.1 Aurelia aurita complex sp. Pacific | reverse complement strand
CAGAAGACTACGGGGGGACCTCATTGAAATCTATAAGTACACACATGATTGCTATGATACTAAGATTTTATTTGAGATACAAGAAAATAATATAACAAGAGGAAATGATTTAAAGATTAAAAAACAAAGATGCCGAAGAGATGTTCGAAAAAGATTTTTCAGTTTGAGGATTACCGACATTTGGAACAAATTACCAAACAGCATAGTTAATGCGAGTTCATTGTGTTTATTCAAAATAAAAATTGATAATTGATTCGGTGACACGAAGTACCTAATGGACAGATCATAAATGATTTCAAATATTTGAGTATCATATAAATTAAGACAAGGGGATGTTCCGGAAAAACTGAGACAAGTCATACTTTTCAAATTTTTCCAAGCTTGATTCGGTTTCGTCCAACCACAGGGCATGCTGGGTTTCTTTCCATCGCGCATGGCCTCCAATGTTTTAACTTGCATGTTTTTCAGGAGCATCCCCTACCTAACAACAACAATTAGATTTGAAGCGATCTGTAACAGGCTAAAAGCCTACATTACAGCATTTGTTATGTTATGTTGTTATGTTGTGCACCCAACAGCACCAACTGCCCAAGACAACAGCTTAAGCAAATAAGACAAATTAATCGACCTTTCTACGAAGCCATAGATGCCCTCCAGAAAGCCCTTAAACGAAGCTTTGACCAAGAAGATCTCATACCTCTCAAGTCTATTGAAAGATGCCTGATAAATACCGCGAATAAGCAGATTGCAGATCATGAAGATGCTATCGAGGAGCTTGACAAGCTGTCCGGAATCATCAACGTAGAAAAATTAGAAAATGAGCTCCAGGAACTTCCTATACACATTAAACTTTTCAACAAAGAATCAGATGTACCAGTCCGAAGAATCACCAAAGTTTCAACAATCTCTGAGATTCTTAACAAGAAGCCTGCATCAAAGAGTGTTTACCATAGATCCATCAACTTCTAAAGCTCTACACAACTGTGCCACTTGGTTCAGCAACTGCAGAAAGAAGTTTCAGTGCTATGAGGAGGATCAAGTCCTGGCTTCGATCAACAATGGCAGCAAATAGTCTTAACAACAGAATGTTTAGCATGCTACAGAAGAATCACACTGATGAAGTTTGTACTTTTAAAATTGCCAAAGAACTCATTGCTTGCAGTGATTTGCGTCATAGATATTTTTGGTTCTCTTTCAGGAAAATAAGACTGCCTTCACATGATGCCCGCACAATTCAATTTGACAACAAAAGCATGGATACATTTCTTTGGTACAGGTACATGTACCCCAAAAACCACAAAAAAGCGTGTTGCTATAATTTTCTTCTTCTATTCTCATTCCAAAAATGGTTTTGTGTCAATGTTGGGCTGCCTAAAATGAGTTCTTCCCATTGGGTATGGTTATTTTTTACTTAGGATTGACCGAGTACTGACATGGCAAAGTTGCTTGTTTTTCACAATACGTACCCCAAAAACCACACAAACAAAAATGTCAAGAAGATTGCAGTTGATGCACCTATGATGGTGTTATTTGGGAACAAGCCATCATTATAAATCAGTAATGGATAGAAACTATAGCTGCAAACTTATTTTCAGTGGAAGTATCTATTGCACCACAAAACCCACATGGGATGTACCCCAAAAAGCACATTGGTTTTTTACTTATCAGACCTTTTGGTCCATAACAGTCTTTAAAAGAGTTATTTTTCTTGATTCTACATACATTTTGAAATCTGCTGACAATCCAACCTAACAGAGAGACATTCTGTTTCTGATTCACTAGCAATCAAAAAGTGCATTTATTTTCCAAGTATCAAAATATTTGAAAATATGAGCTTTCCCTCTGATAATTTTTTTTCATTTTCATTACAAATTTTGATGTTTCTACTTGACATGCATCCTTGATTAAGTTGTCGTATCAGGAAAATAAGTACTTTTTCCTGGATAAATGTTCTTTTTTATCAATTTCATGTTTGTTCCACATGCATTCTTTTGTTATAGTCTACCATAACAGACTTTTGAACCATCTTTAGGTTTTCATTTATGCCAAAATGTTTGACAGCACCAAACCACAAATGATCTGGTAGCCATTATGTGCAAAACTTTACATGAAGTACATAACACAGGGGAACAAGGAATATTTTTGTTGATTGAGTTGCAAATGAATTAAGCAGTAATTAATCATGAAGCCCAAGTTCAAGCTTAAGGTGCACATGCTGCGATCAATGCATGCAAATATCAAGACAGAAGCTGCTATGGCAAGAAGATTTACTAATGCCAAGAATGACCAACTTCAAGAAGCTGTCCAATATTGCACCGATAACAACGTGCGCGGACATCAGGCACTTCAAACTGGTAGATTTCCGCTTGTAAAAGATAGAGAGACTATCAATCGCAGACTGGATGGAAAAATCAAAACAGGTGAGGAACGGCGTTACTGCACGATTTTCACACCAGAAGAAGAAGAATCAGTTGTACGTTTTATTAAAAACAAAAACAGAAGCTTGCAAGGTATCAACAAATCAGAACTTACAAAGCTGCTTCTTGACATACTAAGGATCAGGGACTACATGAACAAGAAGTGCAGAGGTGGGAGGAAGTTCATCGCACTATCACCAAATGCAAAAGCAGCATTGCAGAAAGGAAAACTCAGTCAATCATTTTGGAGACGCTTTCATGCAAAACACACAACTTTAACTGTGAAACGGCAAGGTCACGTGTCTGTGAACAGAACTTTAAACTGTACTCGTGAAATGGCATGCTGTCACTTGAATGATCTATGCTGGTAAAGGGGACCAGTGCCTGAAGATGCAAAAAGAGAACAGGGAATGCGTAACCATCCACCCTTTTGTGTCATTTTCAGGTGATGTCTGTACCTGCCAAGTTATATTTTCATCAACAGGCATAACAAGTCATATGGCACCATCTGCAGCTGTTCAAAATATAAAGCATCTTCTTGTGACAACATCAGAACATGGTATGTCAGACCACACTACTTTCATGGCTGCCTGTGAGGAAATTGATGCCTACCTTGCTGAGCACAGAGTTAAAAGGCCTGTGGTATTGATGTCTGATGGCCACAGTTCTAGATATGATTTTGACACTTTGAAGTTTCTACTCTCAAAACAGATATGGCTATTCATCTCTCCTCCAGATACAACTGGTGTGACACAGTTACTGGACCAATTGAACAAGAATCTGCATCATGAGTACAAGAAATCCAAAGATGCCTTGTTTAATGCTATGCATTCTCTAAATAGAGAGGCATTTATGATTATATTAGCTGATATCTGGGACAAGTGGGCAAGCAAACAAGTACTGGTGTCTGCTGCAAAACGAGTTGGTGTAACTTCGACATCACTGAATGCAAATTTCATGCAACAAGACAAATTTGACAGAGCTGAACTCTGCATCCAACAAGAAGCTTCACCATCAACACCACATGCAAACTCGTTTGCTGCTTCAACTCCCAATGAATCTGTGATTGTATCACCTTGTAATAAGAGGAAAGGTTCTGCAATGTATTGGAAAGATAAATTTGACCAGGCACAGTCTCTGATCAAAGAAATGGCAGAAAGAAGTATTCAGCTGGAGGAAGTTCCAGGGTTACTTACAATAAAAAAGGTCAAACCTAACCTTGAGAAATCGTCCACAAGAGTAACCCAAGTTCATGGCTCCATGCGGGCCAAAGATGTTGCTGAAAAGGTAAGAGACATCAAGGAGCAGAAGCAAAAGAAGGTAGTGGCGAAAGAAGATGCCAAGAAGAAAAAAGAAGAAATAAAAGAGGTCTTCCTCAGATGTAAAGACAAATGCACTTGTTTAAAAAGAAAATGCTTGGCGATTGGGCTCAAGCAGTGCCCAACATGCAAGAATGTGCTGCAGTCTGTGTGCAGCAAGGCAAGTTGTAGGATTGATGGAGCAAAACCAATGATGATTTTGCCAGCAAAGCAAAAACCTGCTGCCTCCAAAAGATTATTTGATAAAGATGATGAAGAATATGATGAAGAAGATGAAGACACAGAAGAAGATACTGATGAGTCCTGCATGATTGAAGATGGGGAAGATGAAGAGGTCAGTGAGCAATCTTACAATGAAGAAGACAGTATCGATGAAGAGAGAGCATCAGTTGAGAAATTGAAGAGCACCTGGATTAGTTTGTCTCCACCTATAGAGGAAAGAAGTATTGTTTGCAAGTGGTATGCTGTGATCTATGAATCAAAGAGAAGTTGCAAATTGTTTGTCGGCAGAGTCTTACGGCGGTTCTGAGTGACGAAAATGGCAATGCTGAATCTGTGGAGGTAAGATGTCTCAAACCAAAAGTTGGAAGTGGGACAATTCTAGAAGATACGCCTGATCACCTTCCTGGCATAAGTATATTCAAGATCTATGATGTGATTGCTGGCCCTCTGAAAGTGATCCCTTTGAAGGGTGACAAATTGGACATTCCAGATTACCAATATATTATTTATCACTTTCAAGTGGTATCCAAAATTAATAGAAATCTACTGAAGTGATTGGTTAATTAATGATATCTGAGCAGTTATGTTATTATGTTAATTGACTTTAAGAAGATGTTTTTGGTATTTTATTAAAACATGGACAGTTTTACCTACTGTACCAGGTGTCCCAAAAAAAGGCAACAGATTTGAAAAATTCTAATGCAAACTATTTCATATTCATTATGAAACAAATATTTTAATTCAAATCCACAATAAATAGATTAAATTTTTATACAGTATATTGCCCAATATTTTTGGTGACTTGGTTGTAAAATCAAAAATCAAGTGGTGTGGTTGTCTGTAATCCTGTTAAATAAATAAATAAATAAATTTTGCCATGCTTTTAAGTTTGCAGTGTACTGTGCACTAATACAGGTGGCTCTTGTTTTGCCCTGACAGCAAATTTGAACCATGTTGATTTTTAACTCTCCAATTAAGTTACCAACAATTCTGAAAATATATCAAAATTTAAGCTAATCATTGCGAATTTAGACACTAAAAAGTATCATTTGATTATTAATTTGAAACAGTATGTGTTATAGTTTTTCATATCTGTTGCATTTTTTGGGACAACCGGTATGTTGAATGACTTAGAGAAAATGTTTTTGTTATTTTGTTGAAATGTGGACCATGACATTAACTTTCAGAAGATATTTATTATTCTTTGCATGGACAATTATAGAGTACCTGGTACGTTTATTGACTTTCAGAAGATGTTGCTTGAGATTTGTTAGAAATAAATATTTGTTTCATTTGGTTTTCTCTGTCGCACCACCTTACTTATGTTTTGCATGTTTTGGTGAAATGTACCCCAAAATCACACAAATAGTCGCCAAAATCAGGATTCCCATTCTATAGGTTCATCATATTGCATGGTGACAGTTGTGCTTTTCTGGTAAGAGGACACATGAAAGATACTGAAAAACATTAGTTTGCAAACTTAATGTAATAATTTCCGACTTGCAACGCGTTCAAGCAAACAATTCGTAAAATTTTAAGTTCAATATTTTTTCTTTTGCATCCCAGAATCTTTTTTAATCCAATATATTCATGGCAAACTTATATTTTTAGGTAGCCTAGTTGTCTGAGCATTATAAATCAGCAAGAGTTTTGTGTCCTATGTTGTTCTTCTATAGTTATTGCCTTTCAACTGACTTTGTGGTTTTTGGGGTACCTTAGTTTTTGGGGTACATGTACCTGTATCAAATTCTCGAGAATATTGCACTGAGTTTGTTACTGTCAAATTTGCTACCGTTTTCAATTTGTTCCATACACACCATACACCATACATTTCCTCAGAAAAAACTTGCAAAATAGCAACAACCCCATACTACCAAAAATTAAAGTGATAGGAAAGCATTGAAACGATAAACTTACATTATGGAAAACATTGATTCCGAGTTTGTCCTTTGCATGAAGCTGCACAGCTGTGTCCTGATTCTCGTCAAATCTCTTGGGAAGTTTTCGGACATATTCTTCTTTGGGCTCTTCAATACCAAGCTGGTCGCATCTGGTGATTGCTTTTCAATTTCAAGATTCAAATTTCTCCCCGCTACCAAGCTCTTTGATTGATTCCAGCAAATCTGCAACCCTCTCACATCCAGTGACCACATCAAAATCTTTCGTTTGGAGTTTATCCGACACTCCTTTGCTGAGGAATGGGATGGGTTTGAGAACCTGAGGGAGAAATAAGATAAAATAAATAAGACACAGTAAAACATTTTGTTCCAATTTAGAACATATAAATACATTTTAGAAAGTGATTTAGAAGTGAATGCGTGTATTTCTCAAATGTGTCCAGATGAACATGACAGAATTTTGATCAGTTTTTGCGGCCAGTTCGAAAGCGCGGAAATCACGGAAAATATAATTTTCACTCAGAACGCGATGAAACCGAATTATATAGTACTAAAACATCCTCTGTTTTTCTGAATAACTGATGAACAATGCAAATGACTTTGAAACGAACAATTTCCACGTTTTCTTTTCCGCGTTTTCGAGTATGCACCAATACAAACTCGAAAACGCGGAAAGAAGAACGCGGAAATCAACATTTTTGTTTATTTGCTATATGTTCCCAAATAAAACGAGAAGGCTCTGCAGACGAAGACATTAAAGGAATGAACAAGGCAAATTATTTTGAAATGAACAATTTCCGCGTTTTCTTTTCCGCGCTTTTGAGTATGCACCAATGCAAACTCGAAAAAGCGGAAACAAAAACGCGGAAATTTTTGGCTTCAAAGTTGTTTGCCTAGTGCATCAAGTCTATTTCCAAACTTGTACTCCCAAACATCTGGAGAGTAGATTGCTTTAAAAAAATTCGGGAAATCTCAAGTAGTTTTTTGTCCTGGTTGCGTTTTATGAAGGTAGGTGAAATTTAGAAAAATCTTCACGGGTTTCTTTTGTCTCCCGCGCTTTTTAGCCGTCTGATTGGTCCGTGAAAATGAGGCTTTGGCGGTTTCGACCATGGGCCACGAGCAATCGGCTATGCACCACGAATGATTCCTATGCTGTCTTTCTCTGCAACTTTTGGACAAAGGGAATTTAGGCCCTAACTGTACTCATAATGTCTTCATCAAGTATATTAGAAAACGTTTATGACTTATGGAAATCAATCTCGAAAAAAGCAGCATTAGGTTATTTCAATAAGATTTAACTTAGAATGTGGCATTTCTCTTACATTTTTCGAGGAGGGAAGTTTAGGCCCTAACCGTATTCATAGTTGATTTCCTCGTTTTCTCTCCGCGTTTTCGAGTTTGCATTGGTGCATACTCGAAAGCGCAGAAAAGAAAATGCGGAAATTGTTCATTTCAAAGTCATTTGCCTTGTTCATTTGTTTAATGTCTTCACCTGCAGAGCCTTCTCGTTTTATTTGGGAACATATTGCAAACAAACACAAATGCTGATCTCCGCGTTTTTCTTTCCTCGTTTTCGAGTTTGTATTGGTGCATACTCAAAAGCGCGGAAAAGAAAACGCGGAAATTGTTCGTTTGGAAGTCGTTTGCATTGTTCATCAGTTATTCAGAAAAACAGAGGATGTTTTAGTACTATATAATTTGGTTTTATCGCGTTCTGAGTGAAAATGATATTTTCTGCGATTTCCGCGTTTTCCGCGGTTTCGACCTGTCCGTTTCTTGCCAAGGTTTTCAGTATAAGTCTTTGGTTTCATTGAAAAGATGATACTGTAGTATATACTAAATAATTGGTACTAGGAGAAAAACGGTCGCATACATTGTGTTGTATAAGAATGAGTTTAACAGACCTGTATGTTTCAGTGAAAGGCAGTCTGATTCTTACCTCGAGTGCCAGGATGAATTCAAAATCAATGCTCCTTAGGAGGCCTTTTGCTTCTGCATATATGTTTGCCTTCTTCTCTGCTTTTACCACCTCCTTCAGTGTTGCAATTAGAGATTCAATTGTGTAGTAAATGACTTTGGTGCTGTCAGCTCTGCATGCCCATCTGGTGTCTGACAATTTCTTCAAAACGTACTTTGTAGTTTTCTCTGCATCACTATCACCCGAGGCGTTTAACTGCTCTTGGAACTTGACAAAAATTGCATGGCGTTTGGTGCAGGTTTCAATAAATACATATAAATTCTGCAGTGTGCCAAAGAAATCCCTTGCAATTCTGTTATTCATCATTGAATCCACAATGACCAAATTGAGGACATGTGCATAGCAGTGGGTATATAATGCAGTAGGTAAGAGGTTTCACATAAGAGCTTGCAGACCTGCATGGATGCCAGAAACATTGCTTGCTCCATAATAGCGTTGACCACAAAGCATGATATTTCAATGTTGCATTCTTAAAGCTCTTCCGTATGGTCTTCAAAGGCGTATTTGCATCCGTTTGATCACCTGTCTTACTTGGTTCAAACTTTGAAGCAATATTCTACTAATATTGTGGTCTTCAATTACCTGAAACATTAATTTTCCAAAAGAATTCATAGTGTGCTATAACGAAGTGAGGAAAGAGTTAGGATAAGAAATTTCGATTTCCATATATTTGAAGTTGAAGTTGCCACCTCATGAAAAAACACACATTTGCATCAATTGGCTAAATATTCAATTGATCATAAAATCTGAACCAAATGAGATATCTTGCTGAATTTTTGTTTCTGAGGTTCTCTGATGCTGGGGTCCCCTTGGTAAAAATTTGAAGGAATTTTGAAAACATCACCTGACAGGCATCTGTTGTTCTAATTTGGAATGACCCTGGTTCGATTTTCTGCCCTGGCAATTTTTAATTTTCTCAATTTTTCTGATAATTTAAAAATGTTTCTGTTTGCATCGAAAAAAGGAGAAATCCTGGTTGCTCGCTAGCAATTGAGTACTTATTGTTTATGCGAGTATAAAACAAAAACAAATGAAAATAGAAGCCCAAACAGCAATATAAATACTCGCAAAGCAAAGAATAGAAGAAAAAGACGAATGGGATTAAGCATGATAAATTCTGAAAACAAATATCGCTCCACCAGTTGATGTGAACAAGTAAACAATTATGTGAATTCTCAAGTGCAAATCAATATAAATGACACCGCGGAAGCCTCACCTTCAACGACCAGTGCCCCAAAAGTCCATAGCGATGTCAGTATTGTAAACACTTCTGAAGCCTCGCAAATCTCTAAAGTCACAACGATTAGCTCAGTCAAGAGCCTATAGGACGAGAGATTATAGTCGTCCCGTTGCAGTTAATTTCTAATGTTTGCTCTGCATACTGTTTCAGCAACGCCATTTTTAATTTATGGAGAACTAACGAAAGTGAGATTAATCTCTGGCCCGCATCGGAAGGAGGATGGGTGTGACATGCACCCATGGGTGTGACACCTCTCAATTTTGATTGGTTGCTGTATTGTTGCACGGGCTTTTCAAACCGAATGAAGGTAACGAGCCATGGACCGTCACATGACACGCTTATAGCTTCCTCATTGGATAAGAGACAGCGCATGACAGACCCATTCAATAATTCAAGAGGCTGAGAACAACGACAGCATCACTTCTGTTATGTACATTGCAAATAGCCGC
Source organism: Aurelia aurita complex sp. Pacific (assembly GCA_004194395.1). Taxonomy (NCBI): domain Eukaryota; kingdom Metazoa; phylum Cnidaria; class Scyphozoa; order Semaeostomeae; family Ulmaridae; genus Aurelia; species Aurelia aurita complex sp. Pacific. The sequence continues at coordinate 11,701 of REGL01001120.1, read as the reverse complement.
CTCCAGGGACGAGGTGGCACGATCAAACAGTTGATTTCTACTGAGAAAACATGTGATTTATATCGTTTAGAAAGCAAAACCAAGAAATTTATGAAAGAGGAAACCACCAAGGAGAACAAAGGTAAGTTTTTCAAACCAAACATTAGAAATTAACTGCAACGGGACGACTATAATGTCTCGTCCTATAGGCCCTTGGCTCAGTCAAGAAAAAATGCAATGAAAATCCAAACAACGACACGGTAACTGCATTAACTCATGATTCGGTAACATCAAATTCTTCCTCGAATACCATGAAAGAGACATGACAGCGGGGACCTTAAGCGTCGCAACAAAACTCAAACACCCTTGCAATTAAGAAATAAACGTACTGCATTCATTATGAGTGATTCTCTGATGAAGAATATAAATGGCTGGGAATTAAATGAAAGTATGGTAATCAAGGAATGAAAATGTTTGTCAAGAATTTAAATGATGAAACAACCCTAGAGACATGTATAGTTATGCCCAGCCTTCGATTAAAAAAGCCTTACCTAATTCTACTGCACAGCGGCACAAATGATCTTTTTTTGAAAATTGAAACAATGAAATATTATCCTTTACGTGGAGTCTATTGTGAAACTATTGTGAGTCATGAGCATCTCTTTCGTACATTCACAAATATCGAGTTCAGGAAAACACGCTTGCCTAATATTTCTTCATCTCTCTCTGTGGGACTCATAACATTTGCTGACAGAGGTGCAGAGCTGAGAACAAGATCAATAAATTATGGCATTGTCTCCTGGCTTCGCCATTTCAAGTGCTGTGCATCTGCCAATAACTGGAACGAGAAGAAGAAACTTGCAGTACTGCCTGCCTTCCTACGAGGTCCCGTTGCCACTTATTATCATTCACTGGTCGCTGACAAGAAGGTTACCCACGCACACCTCACAAAATACCTATGCGAAGCCCTGTGCCCAGCCGCTGATGGTTTTGTGTGCTGCAGACTGTATGGGGCACTGGAAGCCTTTGGAAAGGCAAAGAGGCAAGTAAAACTTTAGAGAGACTAGATAGTAATGTTAGAAGAGCTAAACTAATATATTCAACTGCCAATATCACATATGATAAGAAATGAAGAGTTTGATTCAAATATGGGGAGGAGATGACCTCTTGAAATGATTTGACCACACATGAGGAGTAAACGATCATGACACATTTGATGAAGCTATAGAAAAAATCTAGTGTGGATTGAAAGCTACAGTAAATTTAGTTTGAACCATTATGGTGGCTCAGCGTTATCATTCAAAAGGTTTATTCTTATTTCTATTTCTTTATTCTATCTTTATTATTTATTTTATTTATTTATTATTATCCATTTTATTCAAAAATTCTAAAGTTTTATTTTAAATTTTAGAACTTGAAATCTGTTTTGAAAATAAAAAGTTTGCTTGCGGCCCATCCTTGTCATAGTATACCATTATGCTTTGTACAAGGCCAGATTTTGGCGCTAAGTTTAGCATTGTCTCATGGAAGTGAAGATTCACAGAAGGTGGCTAGGATCTTGTCTTGTTCAAAGTAAATGAATGGAGATATAGCGACATAATCTAAACATAGCACAAAAGAATGGCAGGCGCCATTAATCTTCCTTTTGTTTCCATCGATCAAGAACATCAAATACAATGGGTTATATTTAGATGGACCCAGTCCCCCTAGCTAAGTTGCTTTTTAACCCCGTTGATTTACTTTAAAGTCTGCAGGTACTTTGGAAAATGTCTATGATAAAAATCGTGACTAGGCCCTTTTTCAAAACCTCTGGTTTTGGGTGCACTGTAAATTTTGACTTTGCAAACTTGTATCTCCGGTGTTTGGTGGACGAATTCTAAATGCAAGGTATGTGCATCTAAGTTGAAGATTGATAAATTTAGATGTGAAGTCGGGGAACAAGGATATCTTATTGTTTAGTTCCTATTTCCAGTCAGAAAGGGGTACTTTTTTCCGAGACACCCAGTATGTAAGTTCTCATCTTTCTTATTCCATGGTTTCTGGCGATGCTGCAGGAAATCATTCTACATAGTCTTTCTCCTGATACAGATTGTGGCCTCTTGACCAACACTGTTTGAAAGCTGCTAAACTTTGTATTTGATTTATTCAGTGATCCTTGAAGCTGGGAGCTCAGTTTCAGAATGAAGCATGAGCTCCGTAAATCTCAGCAGATGGCACTTCATCAAGATTGCCTGGCAATGGCACTGGTAGATCTATATCAAACATTAGGTTATCATAGAGATGTGACTCGGGGTTCGCTTCACACGTGCTTGCATGTCCTTCCACAAAACTTGATAAAAATGCTTCATTGCAGATATGAATTGCAAATTTGCCCTAAGTGCAAATACCTTTTATTTATGTGGTTGCTTGGGCATGTGCTTGGGCATAATCATGCCCTAATTATATTCACCTCTGTTTAGAACCCTTTGCCCTAATGATGTTCACCTCTGTTTAGAACCCTTTAGAAGTCTTGAAAATCGAAAACATTAGACTCTGTAATTTCCTTCATAATCATCATTTAATGCATCAATGGTCAGGTTTAATATAGCAGATGCATCCACAAGGGAAGTATTGATATGATTGGCATCAAGGGGGTACTCAATCAAGTCATCTTGCATTGCATAAGTAGCAATTTCAAGAGGATTTCCATCAATATTTTTATTCGAAATTTCTTGTTCAATGTTCTCTGCATCATCTTTTCATCTGAGATCAACAATTCTTGTCAATTTTCTCTGTCAGAAACTAATCTATCAACTACTGTTGCAACAAACTGCTCTTGGCTGTCAACAAAATATCTGTTCAGTCTTGGTTTCAATCCTCCCTCAACTTTCACAAACTCGTAGGCCTCTGGATCAAGGTTGATAATATTTCTTTCAAAAACTTGGTTGTGTTCATGGGATCGGAAAATGCTTCTCATTAAGATTTCCTGCAGTGCACCTTCAGCAGGTGGAACCTTGTCCATCTTTCCTTTTCCATGTTGATAGCCTATGTCTCCTAATAACTTGAGGAGAAAAACATTGGGAAACCAGATGAAACAATTGAGTCCTAAGTTATGTTTGGTAGTTATCTGAGC
>REGL01001119.1:68443-81257 GCA_004194395.1 Aurelia aurita complex sp. Pacific | reverse complement strand
TTAATAGAGAGGGGGGCTTAATAGAGCTATTACGGTAGGTTCAGCAATTCACCCTGCTTTAATCAGCCATTCCTTCCCATAGATATGAGATATTTTTTGGAGAAACACTTCCTGAAAACCTGCAAAATCGAGTGAAAAAAATGAGCAAAATTTCCTTGGCTTTCCTTCCTAAAAATGAGGACACTCACATGTATTCATGCATTTATTTTATTCTCTTGGGAGAATGGAATCCCCTGAATAGTTATTAAAACCAGGGGGTGGACCTGTTCATCCACCCAAGAGGATAGGATGTGCTATGCAGAAGTCATTGCTGTAAGGCAGAAAAAAATGGGAAATATTTTTCGTGATTTTGGGCACGTTTTGAAGGTTTCTTGAAGAAGCTTTCTTGAAAAAATCTGTTATAATTTCAGAACGGGGCGGCCAATTTCAGTCAGGTAAAGTAGATTTGAACATGTCTGCCATTAATTGTTATATTTGCCAATATCATCGCCTTGATATCCAAGGAGCCGTGGCCTTGCAAACGGGGATTCTTTTTATTGACTCACCCGGTATAATAAGATAAAACTCATACCTGTGTTGAACTTGTCACTCTTGCCTTCAACTGGCTGAACACGGAGATAACTAACATCCAGTTTGACTTGTTTGGTCAGCTTTACGACTTCAGCAGTGTTACATAAGTATGAGTGACCTTTGCTTGCAGTGAATGGCTTTGTGTTTGAACTCTTCTTGTCAGCAAATGAATAGATGTATGCTGTGAAAGAAAACCAGAATTAATCAGAAATGTTGAATGATTCAAGATTTCTACCAGTTGGCTTGCTATGTGCAAACCAAACAACTAGAGCTGGCATATGCAAGATATGTCCATTTTTGAAATTGGAGAAAGGAAAATATCAACTTTCCAACCCCCATCGTCAAACTTAAGATTCTTTGTGCACCGAATGAAAAGCAAGTGAAAGAGAATTTAGGCCAGAAATGACCTTCGCGTAATCCGAAAGATGACCTTGGCGCCACAAAGGATCATGGTAAGCAGTGGCTCTTTGACATGCTTCTTGGGCTAGGAAATAACATGTACATGGCTGATATTCAAAACTGAAATGTTAATCTACTCTTGAGTACTGAATAATTATCCCCCCCCTTATTAATTTTTGAAAAAATTCCAACCCCCCCACTTTTAATCCAACCCCTCTTTATTAATGTCGGGAATCACGCTTTAATCCGCAACAAAACTCGCGATAGATAGACCCACAAAGAATCTCGAAGTTGAAGCTCACTTGATCACAGCTGCGTATGNAGAATTTCCTTTGTCTGCAGCCACTAATCGCTTTGAATTCAGGTGTTAGCAAAAGAATCTCATGCTATTGTGTTACAAAATCTGTCACTTGATAAACACGCTGGTCACCTACCAAAACTATTGCAGTGGGGGAAGGCCTTAAGCGTGCTCTACAGGTGTTCATATGAAAGGTGGGCCAGCCCGCTTGAGTGGGATGAATTCGTTACTCTGTTTATAACAATTGAAATTGTTGTCTCTTGATGATACCATTGAATTCGAATGAATTGTTTTGCCAACGCTGCCAGTCTCAAGTTCATCATACAAACAAGAGATGAGAATTCTACCACCTGGCCGAGTGAGCTGGCCTACTCATATGAACGCGCCCAAAGTTATCTGATGGAAAACACTGACAATTTCGTTGGTGCTCTTTTACCGTGGTGCCCAGCATAGGGCTCGAATCCTTGCAAAAATTTGAAATAAAATGCGTACAATTCTATTGCCCAGATCATCGAGAAGAAGGCAATAACGTTTATGATCTTTGACATGCTTCTTGGGCTAGGAAATAAAATGTACATGGCTGATATTCAAAACTGAAATGTTAATCTACTCTTGAGTAACGAATAATCATCCCCCCTTATTGATTTTTGAAAAAATTCCAACCCCCCCACTTTTAATCCAACCCCTCTTTATTAATGTCGGGAATCACGCTTTAATCCGCAACAAAACTCGCGATAGATAGACCCACAAAGAATCTCGAAGTTGAAGCTCACTTGATCACAGCTGCGTATGTCTACTCTCTCAGATTCTATTGTTAATGTGACGTTAATACTGTTGATACTGTTACGCTATTCACACTCTCACTCACTACTCACTGATCTATACGGTAAGGCTACAGCTTTTATACTGTTTGCTTAGAATGTTCTCGTAATGCTGCGTAATGCTGTATTATCATGACTACTCAAATTATCATGAAATCCTCCTAATTTGTCCAAAGAATTCCTTTGTGTTTATTCAACCTACCCCTAGAATGTTCCAGATAAGCCCCTACGTGTCTAGATTACGATTTCGTACGATTATGCAATTTCTATACGAAAGCGAGGCTACATGATTGTCATTAGGCCTAAAATGGCGAATGGCGAAGCAAGATGATTCAGCTGTTGACTACAATGTGGCATGCGTAAGCGTTAGTTATTACTGATTTATAACTATTCTAGAATATTCTCGACATTAATTCTTGAAACATTTAACTGATAGTGAGCCAAAATTTTTGAATAGATATACAAAAGACACATGTTTAACTAAGAAAACAACCATTGTCAATGTTTCTAACTTAACCCTGATTATTGTTATATTGAACCATTTCCAGCCCCTGATTATTCTCACCAAACAAATTTTCACATATCTAAGTTAGCCTTTGACTGATACTCTCAAGTATTGAATAAACGAATGGGGGGGGGGGAGGCTAACTTAGATGTGAAACTGTTTTTGGTAAAATCACACATTTTTAGACTCAGAAATTAGAATGTTGGAAAGGGGTTTGTGTGGGCATGAGAATTCCATGTTCGATTCTGGTCCATCATTTACTTGCCCACACAATTCTCATGCCCACACAAACCCCTCACAAAAAACATGATTCTCATTTCTGGGTCTAAAAGATATGTGAAGTTACCAAACAAAGTTTCACATCCAAGTTAGCCTTGACTGATAGATTAACATTTTATCCCACAGCCCACCAAATGCATTAACCTGTGTTAACTCAGGAGGTGCTCTCTCCTTGATTAGCCTAGCTACTGAGAGGTTCCTCCTCAAGAAACCCCTTTCCATACAATTCCAATAATTTGTAATATTTTGTTTGTCACTATCGTATATTAGTTAATTATGTCAGTTTAATTTTCTGTATGTTTGTATTGAGTATATTTGTTTAGTTAAAGTGTTATAGTATGCACTGGAATTTCAAAATAAACGAACTGAACTGAACCTTTTCTTGACTTACCCGGAATACTAAGTAACAAGTAGACTTTGCAACTTTGAAGAGATTAGTTAATATGCATGGTAAAGACCTACCTATAGCACCCATATGTAAACCACACCCTCATTTCAATGGTACGGTNGAGAAGAATAGTAGTAGCAAACTGGTAAAAGTATAATGGTTAATATTATAAAGCGTTAAAGGTTAAGTCATTTTGTATTTGATTTAATTTGTTGTTTTTTGTTTCTTTAATTTATTGGTATTGAAGGAGTTTAAGATTTTTTATTTCGTTAGAAAATGATTTTACGTTATTGATATGTTTTATTTTATCTGGGAGGTTATTCCAGAGTCTTGCACCTTTGTTTTTAAGCGTTTGGTCACCCCAATGTTTGCGTGTTCTGCATAGTTTATAGTCTTTTCTTTGTCTTGTTTCGTATTTATGTTTACCCTCATTAGTTTCAAAATAGCTATGAAATGCAGCTGGAAGTTTTTCTGGGTTATGATGCACTTTATGCATGAAGTTAAGAATTTTTGCTTCATAGAGATCTTTTACTTTTAAAATTCCATATGATTTATGCATAGTGCACATACAAATCTGGTTGCCACTTTCTTCCTTCCTTGAAGCGAAAAGATCTACCTAGCCAAAAAAAGCCACTGAACAGCTCAACGATAGGGTTGGCCTGGACAAAATCTACTACTTGCAACGACATCAAAGTTACTGCAGCAATTCCATCTCTTTTTCTTCAAGATAACAATCATGATAGTTGCAGGTTTTGCTATGATTTGACGGCAACATAAAATTTAGCTTCCTTTTAGAAAATTTTATGCAGCCTAAAAATCTTGCAAAAACTTCCTGGGAACGGCGTTCCCCTGTTCCCACACTTTGTCGGCCTCTGTAAAACAACAGCAATTTTTCAAAGAGTGGATACATTTTGTTGTTCACCTGGTATCTGCAGAAAGACTTACCTTCCGTGGCATTAGTAAAATGCTTATTTCCGTTTGTTGTCACATTCAATGTCATGTTACTTGTTGTCCATGTATTGTCTTTAGCAACACTGAAGCTCCATGTGAATGTTGCATGATTTGAATTAACAGATATCATAGCAATGGAGTCTCCATTTTTAGCATTCTTTGCACAAGAGCCACTCACACTTGTCTCATTAGTCATGGCAATGTAGAACATAGCAGTGCCCATGGGATGCTGAAAATAAAGTCAAGAACAATTAAACACCTATTTTTATACAAACTTCAAAGAATTAATCAAATCAGATACATAATAAGTACCCATTTTGACTGAAAACAATAAATTGCACACCAGGCTAATATTGACGTTGGGAACACATTTGAGAAAACGTGCATGAAAAAGGATTTTAGGGGGAAAAGCCAGTTGAATTTCACAGAAACCAAGTTTCATTTCTCTGTAAAGGTACATTGATGCACTTACCACAAACCAATTTTCAGCACTAAGATAGATGAAGAAAATCAAACGATAAAAGTAGAAGTTTGAAAAGTGTTTGTTACAATTCAAAAAGCTACTCATTTCTAGTGGAACAGTTACATTTTGAGACCCCTATTTAGCTAAATTGGCTAAACATTTGATTCCCATGCTCACAATATCATGATTCGGAATGGTCACGGGAAGGTCAGATTAAATGGCAAACAAAACCACAAAAAAGTTGAAGTTGGAGAACAGCAGGCCTTTTCGTTTGACGCGTGCAATCGCACACGCACACGTTGACACACACGCAAATTGAGTCACAAGTGCTTTTCATCGCACGCGCAAAGTGTTATTTTGCTTACAGTGGTACTTTGATGTTCGACAAATCCAATGTCAAAGCATGTGCTTCAATAAACCATATGATTACTGACAAATCCTATAACACTTTCGACAAAATCCCAAGCGGCAATTCCCACGATATGAAATAATTGCGACACTTGGTGCTCATAGAGCGAAGGTGATTGTTGTTACCGATACCAATGTTCGTGAAGAAAAAAATAAACCGAGCAGACAACAGATTTATCCTGTTGACATTGATAGTTCGGAAGAATCAGACACTGACGAGTCTGAGTTTACTGAGGAAGAAACTGCTGAGTATAGTCCTGTAAAGACAAAAACTTCATTGACACATAAACATATGAACAATGATATTCATTTTATCGGTAGTGTGATTATCTTTATCAGTAAAGGGAGACTTGAAGACCTATTTTTGTGTCACTTCTTAAATACAGTCTTGAATAACTACATGTGCGAATCGCACGCGCAAATGAATTTGCCTGTGTGTTTTGCCGCACACGTGTCGTTTTATTCCCGAAAAGGACTGAGAACAGGTGTCCTGAATTTAAAGGACAACTCCGGGGTTGGTATGATTGATGATAAAANTTTACTGAGGAAGAAACTGCTGAGTATAGTCCTGTAAAGACAAAAACTTCATTGACACATAAACATATGAACAATGATATTCATTTTATCGGTAGTGTGATTATCTTTATCAGTAAAGGGAGACTTGAAGACCTATTTTTGTGTCACTTCTTAAATACAGTCTTGAATAACTACATGTGCGAATCGCACGCGCAAATGAATTTGCCTGTGTGTTTTGCCGCACACGTGTCGTTTTATTCCCGAAAAGGACTGAGAACAGGTGTCCTGAATTTAAAGGACAACTCCGGGGTTGGTATGATTGATGATAAAATTAAAGATAATACTGCTATGAATGATGTATGATACTTTTCCCACTATTTTTCGCCTTCTCCTTGTGAAATTACATATTCAAGTAAGCAATTTGAGTGAAGTGATGTCATATCACACAAACGAAAGAGAGGCTGGGTGATTGTTTTTTGACTCTTAATCGCTGCACGCCTCTTTATCCTGTACTCATGCATTGAAAATTGCATGAGAACACGATAAAGAGGCTTGCTACGATAAAGAGGCTTGCTACGATAAAGAGGCGAAAAAACAATCACACAGCTTCGTTTTCGTTTGTGCGATATGCGTCACTTCGCTTAAATTGCTTATTTGAATACGTAATTTCACAAGGAGAAGGCAAAATAGTTGAAAAAAGTATTATAGTACCTCATTCATAGCAGTATTATCTTGTATTTTGTCATCAATCATACCAACCCTGGACTTGTCCTTCAAGGACTTTCCTTTGCACTTGATCATAAGTTTGATTTTTGAAAAGTATGTGCAGGTGATTTTATGTGGAGGAATTGAAGGTATTTAGTTCCTCTTCATTCCCCACTGCTGAAGTGATATGGAGTAACTGGACTGCCACAACAAGTGCTTGAACACTCCTTTCATTGTGCTCAACCTCCAAGATACCTCCTCACAGAGCGATACAAAACAATAAATATCATCCTGTGCGCAACTAAAACAACTTATGACCAGGATTGAGTTATGAAGTAATAACCAATAACCTTCATGTTACACAAATACGAAAACCTGGATGCAAACTTCATAGCACAGAATGAGAATCTTCTCTGCATTCTATCAATGACTCTGGGGGAAGCAGCGCATAAACAATGACATTGTTTAATAAATACCTTTTTCTTGTCTGCACTCATCATTTGGTACTGTACAGTGAATTTGAAGACTCCAGCAACCATAATGCAAGACTTGTTAGTCTTTGGATCCATCACATCAAATTTAATATAATGAGGTGCTGGCGTGGGAGGCGGTGTGGGAGCTTTTGAGCTATGTGGTGCTGCACTAGATGAGGGAGTAGGAGAGACATGGGAAGTTGAATTAGGATGCATTGGGGATGCGGACGGACTTGGGGAGGATCCATTGGGGTGAGAAGTTGGGGATGCAGATGGACTTGGGGAAGATGCATTGGGATGAGAAGTTGGAGATGCAGATGAACTCATTGCTGGGGTAACTGATTTTGTTGGGGCTGGAGATGAGTGGGGAGTTGGTGTAGGTGATGCCGAATGTGAAGTAATGGGGGATGGGGAAGAAGATGGAGAGGGTGACAAACTGTGCACTGAAGAAGAACTTGGGGCTGGGGTTGAGCTATGAGCTGAATACGACGATGGTATAACTTTGCTTGTTGATGGTACTGCTGTTGTGTTCTTGGATGACACAGCCATTGTAGAAACTAGAAGGGAAAGTTAAGCTATTAAAGGCAGTCTGTCTCCTTTATGAATTGAAATAAGCCAACGAAATGCCCTCCCCAAAGCAGCTCCCATTGTATATTCCACAACTGTGTTCTAATTTGATTAAATAAATCAAGATGAATTTAGCTCCAGTGAAAATGAACTTTAGGGTACTAGCGGACAGACTGCCTTTAACATGGAAAACTGCGGAAAAGGTTAACCCCTCTGGATGCACAGTGGCAGGACCATGCTGTTGCCTGTAAGTTGTAAATCTGTATTTCCCTACTGTATGACAGGAAACTTAATGCCAAACCACAGTGATCCAGAAATGAGAAAATAGTCCAGAAATACCAAAAAACAAATTTTGAAAAATGATTTTGGCTCTATTTTTACTCCAAAGATAACACATGGATTAGTTTAACACAAAAAACCTCATTCTAATCGGAGTTATACTCGTAGAGCTAAAAATTCACAAAGTTAGCGTAAACAAATGAAATGCAACATTTAGTCAATTTCAGGATGAAATCCACTATTGCCTGCAATAAAGCAAATTTTCAAATGTCTGTAGAATCACTTTGCCATATCGGATCTTTACAAACTTTTTTTTACTTGAATGAGAAACACTTTGACTATATTGTGACTTAAGAGATAAATTTTCGCGATTTTCGTTCCTTTCAATTTTTGCGAATGCCGAGATGTACTTTTTGTGAATGCTTAGGCCTGAAAATTGTTAATATTTTGAAATTTGAGTTAAAAACATGAAATACATGTCAAAACATGTCTTCACAACATACTTTGTCGTTAAATTTGAAGCATTGGCTGCACTTTTACCAAAGGTTTCGTACATATTCGTACCCAAAAATTCTTCATGCAATTTTCTTCTTTTCTGGTATTTTCGGGGAAATTGGCACATTTCTGCAACAATTGCCATATGATATGAAATGTGTTTCTGAAGTTGTGATATACATAAAACCGTGGATGAACCAAATGAAGATATACTTGCAGACAATCTAAATGCCCTTTTATGCTACTTTTATCAGCCTATTTTACTCATTTTGTTCGCGAGGCAGTGTTTTAAAATCGTAACATGCAATGGTGATACATAGGGTGCATCAAAACAAAGGGTTACTTCAAGACTGACACTCTCCGGAACAAAAGCTCTGAACGGAAATAAATTAAATAATGATGCTCTGAAAGCTCAATTTGTATGGTCTCATTTGATTTGTAAGTTTTGCAAAATATGTCTCTAGGGAATTCATAAGGAGAGAAATATAAAAATAGGTCAATATGAAGTGACTTCTCTTTTTGTGTTCGGATTCTGCAATCAGCAAAGAAGCTTTTATAGTAACATCTATTAATTATTAAATTATTTCGGACCAAAGCCAAGCAGTTGTTGGTTGAAACTTCTCAAGAATAAAAAATTTTCGAGTAGCTTTAGCTGCACCATGTTTTTTTCGAAAGAATTTGTTGAAATAAAATATTTCCATTAGGTTTGCTTTATTCAGCGCTGCCTTATTTACCGTGTGCTTTCTAACTCCCCGGTAACTTACGAACACAATTTGCAGGATGAAAGGACAAAAATTTGATTTACATGAAACAATATTTAATTGGACAAAGAAACGGCCCAAAATTTAATGAGGCCTAAACTGTATACAAACAGTTAAGGGGTACTATTGTAGAGATATAGTCAAAGGACATCAGAAAGTTTTAAAACGTAAATTCTCGATACTTTAACCAAGAATTAAATGGTCATAAACTCCTTGTATATTTGCTGACTGAAACGGTTACAGTATACGTTCAAAAATATATCTGTTCTTTTCTTGTTAGTTTCCATATCTCCATTCATAATTTTGGATTTTTGAACGCTGCTCACGAACAAAATGAGTATAATATGCTGATAAAAGTAGCATAAAAGGGCATTTAGATTGTCTGCAAGTATATCTTCATTTGGTTCATCCACGGTTTTACGTATATCACAACTTCAGAAACACATTTCATATCATATGACAATTGTTGCAGAAAGTTGCCAATTTCCCCGAAAATACCAGAAAAGAAGAAAATTGCATGAAAAATTTTTGGGTACGAATATGTACGAAACCTTTGGTAAAAGTGCAGCCAATGCTTCAAATTTAACGACAAAGTATGTTGTGAAGACATGTTTTGACATGTATTTCATGTTTTTAACTCAAATTTCAAAATATTAACAATTTTCAGGCCTAAGCATTCACAAAAAGTACATCTCGGCATTCGCAAAAATTGAAAGGAACGAAAATCGCGAAAATTTATCTTTTAAGTCACAATATAGTCAAAGTGTTTCTCATTCAAGTAAAAAAAAAGTTTGTAAAGATCCGCTATGGCAAAGTGATTCTACAGACATTTGAAAATTTACTTTATTGCAGGCAATAGTGGATTTCATCCTGAAATTGACTAAATGTTGCATTTCATTTGTTTACATTAACTTTGTGAATTTTTAGCTCTACGAGTATAACTCCGATTAGAATGAGGTTTTTTGTGTTAAACTAATCCATGTGTTATCTTTGGAGTAAAAATAGAGCCAAAATCATTTTTCAAAATTTGTTTTTTGGTATTTCTGTACTGCTCTGGATCACTGTGCAAACATACAGTATGGTAAAACAGGCAAAATGGGCTTGATGCCTTTCTTGTGATTATTGACAGCCTGAAACACTCAATTTCTTAGAGGTACTGTACATTATATATACCATATAGACATGGCAAAAATAGCATGCCCATATAACAAATAGATCAAAAATTATGCTCATATCTTCTATTTTTCCAAATTCACATACAAGGACATGCCCTTGAATAAACGTTGTCTCTGTTTATCCTTTCTGAGATAGACTAGACAAATAGATGGACTTGAAGTGCCCGATGGATATTTACTTGATGGTGGGATGAAAGGACAGCATATGCAAAAAAGGCCACCCTTTGATATGGGGCTATTTAGCAAGAACTGATGAAAATCAGTGTAAATAATCCATCATGTCTCATCTTTGTGATTTTCTCAAAACAGACAGGCACTACCCTTACATTCACAGGATGTCCCAAAATATGTCCGCTGATTGAGAGACTACTTTCATCAAATTTTCCCTGTCTTTAAGATCTTTAATAGAAGTGACTTCAATTTAAAGGTTGACACCAAGTTTGAGTAAATCTGATAGTTGCTGATTTATAGAGCAAAAGAGTCAAATTGTTGGCTGCCTTAAAACCAGATGATTCATTATTTCCTATTATTCTAACAACAATGAAATTGATTGAAAAACATACATGGCCTGGTTTTCCGATGTTCACAAGTGAGATACATAGTCACAAAATGGATTTTGTGATTACCAAGAATATCTAACATATCTAGGGTTGTTAGAAATTGTGATGTGTGGCACAAGTGCCTGCCTGGTTAACACCCTTGAGTTATTTGGTCATTAATTACTCCCAAATGTGTTTCCTGACATAACAAAATTCAAGTTACTGTATAAGGTTATATAAGTTCGGAGATAAAATCCTCTGGTTTTGAAAAAAGCATTGATTTTGACTTCCTTTCTAAATGAAGCATGAACCACTTGTCAGATTTGGTCAAACTAAGTGCCAAACTCTAAGTTGAAATCTCTTCTATTCATAAATCTGAAAAGAGGGAAAGTTGGATTTATGGCTCCTTCACAATAGCCATTCAAACGGCGCACATGTATTTTGGGACACCCTGTATACAATAAGAAGTTGTTCTGCAAATCAAACTTTGGTGCCTTCTGTAGGATTCTTCACCAACCTGTTTTGTTTCTAAAAGCCTACTTAACATATGTTGCTAATAATACAAGTGTTCCGACAAGGGCAATTGAAGATGTTCTAGAATGTAGCCACACTCTCCTCCTACCACCAGAGTGACACTCATTTGACTTGGTTGTGGGCTTTGTAGAGAACTGCACGCTATTCTTGTAGGGATTTCTTGCAGAGGTCCTTGAAATTTCACACCATTGAATTACACAGTTCATCATAATACAGAGGAAGTCATTGTGTACAAGGAAAGTCAGATTCATGTTGCAGAGATAATGTATCTGGTTTCCTTTTGCATTCAGCTTGGAACCAGACAGCACTTCATACTGGCTCCATCAAAGGTAGCAGTAAATCAGTATGCAGTATTCTGACTATTGTACTGCTATTGTTAGTATCATGCAATAATTTCTGATTGTAGTTGGTTTCATTGGTTATTGTGCAAATAGATGTATTGGTAGTAATGTTTATAAGAATATTCAGGCTCTCAGACTCATCCAATTTTTAAGAATAATGTTGCCCAGCCTCAGTTGCAAATTTGTGTCTCATTTTTTAGCAGTTGCCTGTTTTGCAATATTTGTGACAGAGAATCGCATGACTGACATATCTTGTTTTTTCAAGAGGTGTGGTTTCTATTTGAGGGTGTTACAAATACTTTAAGAATATATTCAGGCTCAAAACGAAAATTTCTTAATCATCGAGGCTGGACAAACAAAATGCATACATAGAGAGTGTAAATGAAAAGTGAAACAACACTCGTTTTACAGTGCACTCTGAAAATCTTCCATCAAAACTGTCTGAAACCCAGCCTGGTTACTTTCTTTCAGGAGAAACTTCCTATTTATAGTAGGCTGTCAAAACTTCAGCATGGCCATGGCCCATGGCCAATTATCTTAAAGATAGGTTCTGCTTTAAACCACACCCTACCTAGCCTTTCACCTTTATCTGAAAATTAATCCCTAAAAATTTGTAGACACAATCAGCTAACTTGCTGTTCTTGTGAAACCTAACACTAAACTGTTTCTAGGAATGCTGACTAAGGGCTATCTTGATTAGGCCGCTTTTGGGCCTTCATGTTTCATGCGACCTGTGCGGCAAGCAAACCAGCAGCGAAGCTAACAATCACGCGTGTATAACAACAACAAACAGGATTTAGCTGCAGCATTCGTATCCCAAAAGCCTGAAATCTAAAGAGATAAAGTAGTTCAATTTCTATAATGGCCAAGCACTGACTGTTCCAAACAAGTTACCTTGGTACTGAAATTGCGTCAGTTTGAGAGAGGCGAGAAGGGGCCTAAAAATGTCTTTCAGTATAGCTGCGTCTTGTAACAACTGAATACACTTTGCATGAAAATTTTGGTGCTATTTTAGACTCCCCGACTATGAATGGACATCTCAGCTTTAACTTACCAATGAGAACAATACAAAGTCCCAATAACTTAGCCATTATTGAGTTTCGAAGAGATGACGCCTCCTTCCTTCACCTTCGGATGCTTTCAGCAAGTTGCAAATGGAAGATTCGAGCTGTGTCATGTGATCATGAAAAGGACTGGGAACGAATTATTGTTTTGAAACTGACAAGTGACAAGCATGTGATTTCCGCTTTTGGCTTAATTTCGCCATTTCTGCTATTCTTTCGTCATCTTCACAAACGAAAGCATGGACGCAGGATTTTCAAGATTTCGTAACGTTTCAGCAACCTT
>REGL01001119.1:45649-65612 GCA_004194395.1 Aurelia aurita complex sp. Pacific | reverse complement strand
TCTCCTATTGTGTTATTTTAAAGACTTTCTGCATGAATAAAGGCATCCTGACGTTGGTTTTAACGGTCGAAAGTTCGTAGGACGAAAGATGGGAAGTTCATACAACATGCAGCCTCTTGTTTGACAGCTTGATGACATTGATCTATTGTTTGTCTGTGGTGATGTCCCTCTGGTGTTAAGGGTCCTTTTCATTTTAGTACTTAAAGGTCCTAGGGGTCTCAGGGGTCCTAGGGTCTTAGGGTCCGGTTTTTACAACATGCCACGACAGTGTGCCTTTTAAAGAAAGTTCTTGCCCTGCCCCTTGTCCCACACCTAGTGTTGCCCCATGCTGCAAACAATGGGTAAAAAGTGTCAGTTATTGACCTCATCAAAATCAGGGACCGCGGAGCCGGGGGGGGGATAAGCCCCAAGCCCCCCCAATAATTTTCAAGAGATAGCTTTTAGCTTTTTAACAAATTATGTTTATATGATCAAACATCGCCATTTATTCTATCGAAGTGGTAACTGGTAACACCCTTATTTGCGAATGTTTATATGCCCCAAAGTACGGTTTCTCGTGCATTTATCAGAAGACAAGCTTAGCATATTCTTTTGAAAAGTTTTGTCTTAAATGAAATACGTCCAGGATCATTATACCAAAAATATAACAGTTTCATCATCGTTACCACAGCTTTAAATATTCAAAGCTTCAGCAAGCGATACGAAAACAAAATACTTCCATCCTATAAGGTGTTTTTATAAAACGAATTTCAGTTGCTAAAATATCACTGATAAACGAAATTGTCTAAATCTGAAATTGCTCAATGTTAACCCTGCAAAGAGTGCATTCTTTTTCGGCAAGACGTCTAAGATCTTGGCTTCGCTCTCTTGAATGTCCAAAAAAGTATTTAATAACTTAGCAGTCCTTAATACTCATAAGAAGAAGACGGGTGATATAAGCTCTATCGTCGTCCCAGCCATTGTAATCAAATGTTGGGACATTTGAAACTTTTCATTGGTGCTACAAATCCATACATTGAAACTCTTTTTGCGTCTGAAAGTAAAGAGACTGTTTCGTTACCATCTATTTTTCAGAGATGACAATTCCACGAGATCATGTAAGTTTAACAACAAAACTACAGCAGTGCTTTCATTCTAGGCCCTTCCCTCCGTGAGCCTTATCAAACAAAAAATTGCAGTACAGTACATTTCAATTTATGATGCTTTTAGGGTGATCTAGTGATTGGACATGCTGATAATGAATGTCTTTTCCAAGGCGCTTTTGGCTGTGAGAAAGGGCGTTGGGCGCATTTATAGCCAAAGTAGAGGGCGTGCTCGCAAAATGTTTCCCCCTCAGAGTTTTCGGCCACTTTCTAGCCCCCTCAATCCAAAAAATGCTCCGCGGCCCCTGATCAAAATAGACACTTCCCGTGAAATCAAAAATGTTTCCAAGCCTAATTTGAATCTCCATGGTCGATTTAGTAGAAATCAAGCATAAAATCAAAGGTTAGGCAGATCCTTAGATCCTTCAAGAAATTTCCCTGCCTACGGCCCATAATGGCCAACTTACTCTGTTTTGGAACTTTTAACCAACAATAAATGAATAATCACTGATTTCAACACCTACCATGTGATGGCATCACTGACGAGGAATGAACCGGCGATGAGTGAGCTGTGGAAGAATGAACCGGCGATGAATGAGCTGCCGAAGAATGAGCTGCAGAGGAATGAACAGGCGACGAGTGAGCTGCAGAGGAATGAACCGGCGACGAGTGAACTGCAGACGAATGAACCGGCAACGAGTGAGCTGCAGAGGAATGAACCGGCGACGAGTGAGCTGCAGACGAATGAACTGGCGACGAGTGAGCTGCAGACGAATGAACCGGCGACGAGTGAGCTGCAGACGAATGAACCGGCGACGAGTGAGCTGCAGACGAATGAACCGGCGACGAGTGAGCGGCAGACGAATGAGCTACTGAGGAATGAATTGATGACAGATAAGCATGGGATCGGGACGCCAAAGTTGATGGTGCAACCTCTGAAGAAGATGCAATTTTTGATGTTGATGTTGCTTGGAGGTATACATCATCCGGATAAGGCCAGTCATATGTCGCTGAACTTGCAGCTATGAAAGAAAGAAGATCGTATTCTTGGGAAAAATCAGAGTTACCTGAAAATGACACCATCGGATTTAGGATTGTGTTTTTGTGCTTGGACTTAAATTCTGAAAAGAGACGAATGAATGGGACTAGGATTTAGTCATTTTGTCAGATAATGATTCTTGAAAAGATCCAAACTGGCTTGGAATCAGTGGCGTCGCCACGGGGTGGACTGGGGTGGACATGTCCACCCCAGTTTTCCATAGGTCGATCTTTAAATTTCTCGAAATCCGTTAAAAAACTCTGGGGGGGGGGGGAAGATTTTTATTGACTTGCAACTTTTGTGATAACCGGTTTTCCTCTTGAATTCCGTTAGTGAACATTTTGAGAAAAGACTTAAATTTCAATGTCAAAACATATGTTTTCCTCGTAAATCGATACATGATGTACTTTACTGTTTCGAATTTCGTTGTGCAAAAATGGCCGCTGTTATGAAAAAAATGCTGCTTGAAATGGTTGCTTTTCAAAATATATAGAAATATATCAGAATAATAAAAAGTGCGTTTCCCACGTTTTCCGAGAGTCTGAAGGGCGTGGTCAGGAAAGTTTTTCTGGGGGATTAGCCCCCCGATCCCCTCATTTTTTTCCACCCCAGATTTTTTGGGCTGGCGACGCCCCTGCTTGGAATCCTCCATGTTCATGGAATTTTCGTAGTGCACGTATCCTTTATGAGAAATAAGAAACTTCAATAATGGAAAAATAGAACTTAGAAACCACTATCTTAATCAGGGAAATCCTTAGCATACATTTACTTTACTTTTACTTCAGATTCACTTGTTTCCTGCATCATATGACTTCGAAGGGGGGAAGCACTATGTGCCCAGGATCTCATTTTCGGGAAACAATTCATAATTTTTTCAAAAATTGTCATATATATTCAGGGAAGGGATCATTAGATACGCAATTGCATGCCCGGTTCAGCTGTGTTCGAAAATTTCAGTTTTGAGGTGATCTTGGGGGACTGGGACCTAATCTCGGAAGGAGGTAGCAGCAAATCATTATTTTCAATGATTTCAATGGAAAGATTTGATTGAATAATGAAGTATTATATGGCAAATGAATCAGCAAACAGAGGGCTTCAATTTGATACCGGAATTTCTGGAATTTGATGACATCAGCATTTTTTTATAATGACATCATTTTGGCTGCCATTTTGAACTAATTAGCTATTTTTTTGAATTTCTAAAAACTTTTTCAATAAAAACACTGTAATGATACATTTGTAATAGGTTATCACCATTTTACAAATTCTTTTGGTCTCTTATTACAAAGCACAAATTAGCAGCATAGATGACGTCATCAGAATTGGTTAATTTCTGCCAAAATATCAGTCAAAAATTGTCATTTTCAATAAAATAATACTCAATCATCAAATATGTTGAAAAACTGAGCCAAAAACTGCTTAAAGTTCATGCAAGATCTTCTTTTAACACTAATTTAACTTGGAAGCCTGATTTTTAGAGATTGCCAACTTTGTGACGCCACTGTGACGTCACAAGGCGTGGCAACCACACCCAAATTAAGCTACAAGTTACAAATTACTTGTTCTGTAACTGTGCCAAGTTGTATTGAGTTCTGTTGAGTCTAAGACAGTTTTCAGAGGAGTGGAAAGCATCCCCCATAAATGGTAGCTTGAAAAAGCCCATATGATTTAGGGTGGCAAATCATATAATCCACGTTTTCGCACGTCTTCGCACGTGAAACTCATTGATTTTTCTATTCTTGAATGGTTATACTTAGAGGAAAATCTATCAGCTTTGGTGTGAAACACTGTGAACTTTTTAAAAACAGTATTTTAGATGCATCAATTAAAACATGAAAATCAAAAGTTGTGTTTTAATGAAATATTCTTAATATTGTAAAAATCACATTTAATTCCTTAAGTTCGTCTTAAATTCCTTTCAAGTAAAAGAAGCTATTTCCTTTCAGATAAGCCATAGCATAAATGGTTTGGACAAGTATAACAGTTTCAATTGATTTAATAGAAATGAGTAGTTTTTCAGAAGCAGCTGGATCATATATTGGATTCAAATTGAAGATTTTCACAACTTTGTAAATTCACAGAAAAAAACCATAAGACATAGAAAAGAACGGTTTTCAGTTTCAGGGAGTTCAGAGCAATGTTAATAAGAGAAAAATTAAAGGAATCGCTTTTGAAAAAATCGATTTTTTAATTGTTTCCAGGTCTGGGCACACAGTGGGAAGGTACCGTACATAATTTTATTCTGTTTTAAAATGTTCAGGAGGGCACAGGAAATAAACAGGGAGATTGATATGGAAAATCTAACAATTCTAAGAAACAATCAGTACTGGCACAAATTCTTAGTTTCTTACAAAAAATATGCCTAGGAGCCCCCTAGGAGTAGGGCTGCAACTCTCTTTTTGTCCCCTATGGTGACAAAGAGGCAACCCACTGATATCTTCTCAACATGTTTTCAATGATTTGTCAGTTTCTAGCCAATTGATTCTATTTCCACTTAGTGGTAAGGTCTTCTGCAATCCCTCATCAAAGAACCTATATTATTTCCTTTCATTGGCATTTGTTTCCACTTAGTGCAAATTTTCTTTTCCCAAATACTGAAATAGGACTATTATGGATGATCAGTATCAAATATCAGTCATTACATGTGACAAGGAAGGAAATATTTCAGACTAACAATGATCTACTTTCTGACAAAATTTGATTGGTCTTCAGACACACAAACAGCCATACTCGCTATTCTTCAGCAAAGGGGGCACTGCTATGGGGTGTACCCCTTTGTTACCCATTGTTAAGGTGAAGTTGTGGTTTTTAGCGCCAAGAGTTGGATCACAGAAGTACTTGTGTCCAGTCCACCACCTTGGGGGGGGGGGGGGTACATGACTTGTAGGTGGATGGGGGTCTGCCACCCGGTTTTCAGAAAGGTACACTCTTCTAATTATCCAAACTTGCCTTGCCACCCACTTTTATGATGAATTTTGGTGTAAGACTGCCTTTTTTTTAACTTTTTTTTCAATTTCAGTGAAACCCCACCATGTTTATGGAAAATCTTCCGAAAGAGGACACTTGTTCANTGGGGGGGGGGGGGGTACATGACTTGTAGGTGGATGGGGGTCTGCCACCCGGTTTTCAGAAAGGTACACTCTTCTAATTATCCAAACTTGCCTTGCCACCCACTTTTATGATGAATTTTGGTGTAAGACTGCCTATTTTTTAACTATTTTTGCAAATTTCAGTGAAACCCCACCATGTTTATGGAAAATCTGCCGAAAGAGGACACTTGTTCAGTGGTGGACACTTTGCCAAATATTGGGGGGGTGAAGCTTTTGTTTTAGTTAAAAGGCATTGTTTGTTTCTAGTGTTTTCGAAGAAAAGACCTTTGTTCTAACCAAGATTGGGGGCGATCGCACCCCCTCACCCCTCCCCAAGTGTCCACCACTTTTTTTTCTTATATAATATATTCCAAATAAAATTTACAATACAGATTACGAACTACATTACTTACAAAATTACTCTACAATACTACTAGGACGATAGGACGATCAACCCCAGGGAGCAAAAGGCTGTGTCTAGCCCGAGGCCATTAATCGAAGATAATAAAGGAAAAGAAACTACTTTAAATATGAGACAAAATCGGGTGGCTTATGAAGGGATGGGTAAGTGGCTACAGAAATTCACTCGAATCGACCAGTTTTGTGGATAAAATGTAGCGTTAGCTCAAGAATTATGTCGTGGTGGCTGGTGGTGCTCTGCCTGACTGTTCTGCCTGCCAAGTCAGAGGATTGCACCACAAACACACACCTTCCAATTATATTATCATGTTAGTGCAGAGTTACAAGGGTCCATCTTCTTGGTCTAATAATATTTGTCCCCCTTTGTCCATCTGAATATTTCAAAGGGAAAATGTCCTTTCATTTGAAACTTCACTTACGATCCGACTTGTAGAGGTCAAGGGTCAGTTATAAACACCACAAAATCTAATAACCCTTGATTGTTTTATAACATGGTGGACAAAGATAAATAGAAGTGGCATATTTTGCTTCAACATGCATTCAATGCTAATGCTCCAAGAGACAATTTAGCATTTTGAACAATCCGTAATGGCCATTGAACTATAGGCCTACACGGTTATGGCCTTTTTAGGCCAGCCAATCTGATGTCTCGTAGTAGTCTCCTTCAACTCAGGAAAGTCGTTTACCACTTTACCACAGCCAGTTTGAAAAATTTTTCTATCCCATACAAGTAAAGAAAAAATTGAGGTGTATCTTACCGATCAAGCATAAAAACAGGACAGCGAAGGCAGCCATACTTCTTTAGGTTTACTTGGCCAATAAATCACGAGGAAGATCTCCGCTCTGCAGATCGACGCAACGAAAAGGAAAGTTGAAGTTTGCTCATTAGCAAGCTGGGATCGAGAAAGTCATGTGCAGCTCAGAGCTTCCTTCTTTGACCCGGAAGTGATGTCTGGACTGGACGTGCTCAAAGCGCCTGCGTAGCTACCATTGTTGACTCAAGGAGTGAGGACAATAGTATAGGTCTTGAATCCTGTCCAGCGTTCAGTGTGCAAATACTTTTCTTATGCAAATTCATGCAAATTTCCTTGTTTTATGTCATGGCGCAAGGGGCTGTTTAGGGCGTGATGAGGTACGGAGTTGTTGATCTGAGTTTTGAAGTATAATTCAAAAATGAAATATACTTCAATCAATTCCATGAAGAATTGCTTGTGGATTATTGCAATTAGCTGGTATAAATGTTTGATGCGAACAGGTATGTGGTAAATGATTTGAATGAATCTGCTTTAACATAAACATAAACAACGTCATCAAGAGCCGTTGCATCATTGACGTACACAGCCAACATTTTCAGGGGGGAGGGGGTTGACACGGAAGGAACATTTGCATAAACGTGACCGTAATTTCCATGGTAATCTTTGTAATTTCCAGCTTTATAACTTGAGAAATGTTGAGGGGCAACTGCACCTGCTATACCCCCGTGCTGCGTAAAGCCTTGCAGGATCGCTTGGTTTGAAAGTAGGATATGATTTAGAACTTAACCCTAGGAAGACAACCACTTGCAAAATTCTAATTCGTGGTAGATCAGTCTATAGCTACTCAAGTGAGCAGACGCTGAACATACAATCATAATTGCTTTGAAGCTGCAAGGAAGCATTGTATACAGTGCTCGTACGCATTTCTCATTCTCGATACCACGAATAATCAAGGTGAAGATGTCAAGGGCAAAACGACAAAGACTTCACATCTGTCTGACAATGATAATAGCTGCAATTTTTGGCCATTGCCTTGTAGATGTCCAAGGTTTGAGTTCTTGTTTGATTTTTTCTGGTAGATACTAATTACTAGGAACGAGTTACTACTAAAATCAAGATCCTATAATCATAAACTTTTGAAGAAAATACACACTCACAGTCTCGAAAACTCGGATATGAACTTCTTGCTTCTTACCTTAGATTCAGGGACGTAGGAAGCATCTCAAACTTGGGGGGGGGGCACAACACTTCAAGGGCAATTTTTCATTAAGCTAAAGGGGCACTTCCTGAAAATAAAAGGGGCACTTCTTTGTTTATTGCAAAATCTGGGGGCACGTGGCCCCCAGTACCCCCTCCCCAGTTCCTACGTCTCTGCTTAGATTCTTACATTATCTTTAGATTCCCTTTGAATGCCTTTCCACCAAGAGAATTCATCCACCTGCACTACCTTCTATATACTACCGGGTGTCCCAAAAAGTACTCCCGTGTAAAAAATTATGAAAACTAATTTGATTACTCGGCCGATCAAACATCAATTTTCTTATTTCTTATGTTGTCACGTAGATCAAGGACCAAATTATTTTCCAAGATATAGCTGATCTTATAATTGTGATCTAGGTTTGAAAATTAGCAACTATGGCTCTTTTTAAGGCTACCTGGTTTTGAGAACTTTTTCCAAAATATACAGAAAGAGGATAAAAACACACATGCAGCTCTGCATTTCCGTTTTTCTAACGCATTTCCACCATACAGCACCTCAAAGGGGACCATTTTAAAAATAAGGTCAGCTTGAACTTCTAGTGCTATCCCTGAGAAACTGTAATTAGGGGTGGTTATTATACAGGGAATGTACCATACATTCATTCATTTCAATACTACAGCTATTTCTAAAGGACAAGTCATTCCAAATAAAGCCTTGTCATCGCCAAGTCATATAAGTGTTACGGTGAAGTCATCGTTGTGGTTACATTGGAATTATACTTATGGTGGTGACAAGTACGTAAGTGACGATCCTGAAATTATGAAGCATTCGATTCCGATAACGCGCTACTGGGAACAGTTGGCTGGATATACTAATAAGGTGAGACCAACATTTTTTCCTCTTGCAAAGAGAACTGGAGCATTTGGCAAGTGGAGCACAAGAAAAAGATGGACGAAGGCTAGCCCTTTCAGCGGAAGAATTGATGTGATACCAGATAACAGCACATTGGTGGTAAATAACATGCAATTCAATGATTCAAGAACCAATTTTTCGTCCTATATTTCAATGATGCCATTTGCTATACAGAATCTCGAACCAGTTGTGACTATTGAAGTGATAGGTAAGTCTTGCATTTTAAACCCTCAAAATCTGCCCTTGTTATTCTGGATATATCCAGAATAACAAGGGCAGATTTCAGGGACGTAGGAAGCATCTCAAATTTGAGGGGCACGACACTTTAAAGGCACGTTTTTCATTAAGCTAAGGGGGCACTTCCTGAAAATAGAAAGGGCAGTTCTTTGTTTATTGCAAAATCTTGGGGGGGCACGTGCCCCCTCGGTTCCTACGTCTCTGGCAGATTTTGTAATACAATAGCAACAGCTTCATTTGATTGACACCTCAATTCAAAGCGATTAGCGACTGCAGACAAAGGAGATTCTCTCAACCAGTAATTCGAAGTTTCCCGGAAACTCTCGGCTCGTGCAAGTGAAAGGTGGTTTTTAAGAGAAGTTATGTGCTTATAACGAAAGAATAACGGTACATCTAAAGATCTGTTTGGTGGATGTTGTTTATTTGATTTAGAAGCAGTTTCGTGTTATTCCACTGTGGTCGACTGCGTGGAATACTTCGTCAGCATAAACAGGGGCCTCGCCAGCCCAAAAATATAGGGTGGACAAACATTAGGGGGTCTGGGGGAGCCCCCAGAAAAAAATCTCCTGGCCACGCCCTTCAGGCTCTCGGAAAACGTTGGAGACGCCCTTTTTATTACTATGATCAATTTCGATATTTTTGGAAAAGCAAACATCGCAAGCAGCACTTTTCGTAACAAAGGGCATTTTTGCACAACGAAAACAGAAATACATGATATATCAATTTACGAGGAAGGAAAAGAAAGATATGATTTGAAATTGAAATTCAAGATTTTCTCGAAATCTTCAATAACGAAACTTCAAGAGGAAAACCAGTTATCATAAAAGTTCCAAGTCAATAAAAATCTACCACTCCCCCTCCCCCCGCAAATTGAGAAATTAGAAAATCGAGCTCTGGAACCAGTCCACCCCGTGGCGACGCCACTGAGCATAAAGCTGTTGCAGTTCCTTTAAGAAATTTCATGATATTTACACAGATATCAAAGCACATTTTTTATGGTTTTTAGCGCCAAGAGTTGGATCACAGAAGTACTTGTGTCCAGTCCACCACCTTGGGGGGGGGGGGGTACATGACTTGTAGGTGGATGGGGGTCTGCCACCCGGTTTTCAGAAAGGTACACTCTTCTAATTATCCAAACTTGCCTTGCCACCCACTTTTATGATGAATTTTGGTTTAAGACTGCCTATTTTTTAACTATTTTTGCAAATTTCAGTGAAACCCCACCATGTTTATGGAAAATCTGCCGAAAGAGGACACNTTCCTTTAAGAAATTTCATGATATTTACACAGATATCAAAGCACATTTTTTATGGTTTTTAGCGCCAAGAGTTGGATCACAGAAGTACTTGTGTCCAGTCCACCACCTTGGGGGGGGGGGGGTACATGACTTGTAGGTGGATGGGGGTCTGCCACCCGGTTTTCAGAAAGGTACACTCTTCTAATTATCCAAACTTGCCTTGCCACCCACTTTTATGATGAATTTTGGTGTAAGACTGCCTATTTTTTAACTATTTTTGCAAATTTCAGTGAAACCCCACCATGTTTATGGAAAATCTGCCGAAAGAGGACACTTGTTCAGCGCTAAAAAAAATTATCATGTGCTTTGTGGGGAGCCAGTTTATAGCTTTGAATTATGTAGCACCAACATGTGCTGTGTTTTCAAGTTCAGGTAGAAACGAATGCATTTGTTTTGTGCCAATTGGATATTTTGGACAGCCTCTCGTTCAACATTGGGTACCATGAGGTGCATGCATAATCAAAGTGGGGTCGAATAAGAGCATTTGAAGCAACCTGCGAAGGGAGTTATCCAGGAAGCTTTGTTTTCTGTGCAGAAATTCTTGCCATTGACTCCCCAGAGAGATTTTCATCCAGTTCACATCCAAGGTATGTGACCCTTGAGTGTTGTTTAGTTTCCATATCACCCCTCTCAATGTTCTGCTTTTTAGGGATTTTAGCATTTTTCTGGCCCAATAGAATGGACTTTGTTTTGTTGTCTCCAAAGTGAATACCTAGCTTGTTATCCACAAACCAATCGCAGAGAGAATTCTATTTAAGTTGGTCTCTATGTGGTCAATGTCTTTGTCTCTAAAGATTGAAGGACATATGTCATGAAGCTGATTGGTTCATGCAATACAATTCTCTCTATTGTTTATCACAAAGCACAGGATCGAGGCTGTATTTTCATTGCAATAAAAATTCATGAAACAGAAATAAAAAGTCACGAAACAATGAAATTCCACTCCAAGCTTGTTTGTTGTATTAACCAATTGCTAATGTGACATATGTGCTGTAAGCAAGAAAAAACTGCGTACAAAAGCAGGTCATAGTCGACAGCTCATGCCATGTCATTCACATAAATGAGGAGTATGAGTGGACCAAGAATTGACCCTTGAGGGACCCCACATGACAAATTATCAGGGTTTGAATATTCCCTTTTCAACGTTGACTGCAAACTATCGGTCCGGTCCTGAAGGTAAGATTTGAACCATAAAATTGAAGAGTCACTAAATGACTAAAGCCAAGACATGCCATTTTATCGAGGAAAATTTCATGGTCAATTGTGCCAACTGTTTTTGAAGATCAATAAATATCATGCCTGTAAACATACCAGTTTCAAATCCTTGGTTGATCTTATAACTCGAGAAGGATAAGCAAGTATCGGTTGAGTGATGAGCACGAAAGCCAGACTGATAATTATGTAATATTTTATCATCGAATTTTAGATATAATTGTGGGAGCAGAGAAGTTAGGTCGATAGTTTTTGGAATCACTTTTTGATCCTTTTTTATAAAGTGGTTCTAGTTTTGCTTGTTTAATTCAGCTATTGGCTAAAGTATCTTTGAGAAATTTTGCGTCCAACATTGTCGAGTGAGTCCTATTGCTTTTAAAGGGTTTATTTCTTCTATGAGCTATACAACATTTTCAAAAGAATGGGCAAACGAGAATGGTTCAGAAAGGTTAAGGTGTTAATAAGTTGAATAAATAGATTGCACAGACATCTATGATGTGAATTTCTTGAACCACCCCTAAGGAATGAAATTTATAAACTCCAATTAACAATATTCATTCTCTGGCTTTAGAATTTTGCAATGGTGACTGCAAACCTTAAGATCAGTTTAAATTCAAAGGTTATTTTCTGTAACATGAAAGCATACTTTCTTTAGTCCTCTCTCGTGCACCTTTTAGTAAGTGTTTAAAAACTGCGTTCGATTCTGAAAACAATATGAACAATATGAATTTGAACAATAATGAAAAACTGAGGAACTGAATTATGCAATGTATTCAGATTCACCAAGATAGCCAGGATAAAGCGAATGAAGTTGTACATAGTCCTAGGGATCCGTATAATCACTCGGGAAGTTTTTTTGAGAAAGCGAACGATTTTTTATTATTCATATGAAATTTTACAATGAACCTTACATTCTACTATACCTTCCTAATCTAATTACTATACAACACTACAGGGACGATGCCATGGGGAACGAATTCTACCATTCTGAATTCCGGTATGCTACGAAAGAACTGAATTGTGTAATTCTTTGCAAGGTTTCAGCTGCTAACCTGTACAGAAATACAAGGCTAAACTTGGCCTTGTACAGGCCAAGTTTTAGCCTTGTAGAGGGGATTATGACCTTGTTATGACCTTGTACTAACCTTGGAAGAAAATTACAAGGCTATCAGTAACATTCCAAGCTCCAACCAGTCTAACACAAGGTTTCCACAAGGCTTCTACAAGGCTAATTAGCATTTTTCAAGCCATTTACAAGGTTGCAGCAAGGCTATTCCAGGCTATAACAAGGTTACTAGGCCATAACTACAAGGCTTGTACATGGCTATTACATGGCCTTGTATTTTCGTACAGGAAGCTTTGTTTTGTAAAATAGCCTATAACTTTGGTGATGTTTTTGTAATATATGTTTCTCTATATTTAGATTGTCACAGGGTTGCTGTGTATTTCGTTGTAATTGTTTGTTTTTAGTTGTTGTAAGTTTTATGAAACTGTAAAACATGGCCCATACTAGATAACTTTTACTTGGGTTGAATTTAGATAATATTACTTCACTTAATTCACAGGTGCACCAAAGTTCACATTGCCACCACCCTCTGCTGTTACTGTATCAGAAAATTCAAATTTGACGATCAAAGTTCAAATGGATGGAAATCCAAAACCATCAGCAATATTTCATTGGCCTCATGATAGTAGTAAAGATAAAACGATTCCAGGCACTCAAATGTATGCATACATTTACGAATCAACATATACATTGCATAATACTTCAGCAAGTGTTTGTGGTAGAATTTTGAATACTAAAGTTACAAACAGCGTTGGGACATCAGTGATGAGAAGTACAAATGTTGCAGTCCTATGTAAGTACACTCATCTTTTTTATAAGAAACCGCTTATAAGAAACGGTAGGCTGAACTTTTCGAAAGTTAAGAAACAACCCTACCTGAATTGAAAAAGCTAAGAAACTTCTGTAATTTTATTTTAATTTTTCTATCGGACTCAAAAATGTTTTGACAGTGTACAGTTATAGCGCAACTGTTTGGACATTATTTTGAGTGCGAATTATGTTATATATTTGTTTTGAGATCTTACTAAGTAATTTGGGAGCCCTAGCCCTTTAGACAAAAGAAAAGGAACTCTACACTTCTGGCATAAAAAGTACGAGAAACACATAAGAAACTTTTGCTAGCAAAATGGCCCAAAAATGTAAGAAACTGCCTACTATCACCGGACCTTAGTTTCTTATGAAAAAATGAGTGTAGCATTCTATTTGATTTGATTTACATCTTAGTATGTACTGGAGAGCTCTAAACCTTCTAACTTAGAAACCTGACAAAATAGCGGCGTTGAATGGTTCATTCTGGAATGCATCAAGGAAAGTTAAATCTAATAATTTGCTGGAATTCAATCGTGAGTGAATATTAGAATAGAAAACTTTCAGACGATTAAAGCTTTGATTGGAACCTCTTTATCAATTCCACGAGCCTCCTATTCATCAGGCGCACTGCACAGTGGGAGTGGGTGTTAGAACAAAGACAATCCTTTGCAGCACAAGTGAAACCGTTTCCGTGTAAACTGAAACCAATCCGATATGAAATGACAACGGTATCGTGTAAACTGGGCCTAAGATTCTCAGTAGTGACACCATCTTGACAGATCAACTTTGACAGTAAACCTCCAACACAATATGATAAATCAGTTGCAGATGGTCCTTGGCATTGGAGGTTTATGGTTAAGGTGGATATGCCCTTGAAATTTTTAGATTCATGCAGTAAGCATAGGTAAAAGAGTGGTCAAAGACAAAAATCATTGTTACTTGGTGTCCTCATGATTTAGTTAATGATTTATCTATTCTTTCGTGTATTTATATCTTTTCACAGTGAAACTTGATGCAAACCCTGATCTCAAAGCAGGGAAGCCCTCAACTAACTGTGTGCACGTAAAATGGAATCAACCAGAATCTGGTACATGTGTCGTAAACTATGAAATACAATTCAAAGATTCTTCTGATGTCATTACCAGTAGAACTGTACATAATACTGGATCAATAACCGTTTGTTTTGTGCCACGCAAGGTAAATATTACAAATGTGCAGTTGAAGATGAGCTTCAAAACAACTACAAGGATATTTACTGCAATAGTTTCAGAAAGCCCCATTCCAACGACACATGCACCGACAACCAAAGCTTCAACATCAGCAACAGCAACAACGACAACAACAACAACAACAACAACAACAATCGTTGCAACAACAAAAACAACAGCTACAAATTTGACCCGAACTGCAGCACAAGGTAAGAATACCTTAGTCCTTTCAAATTTCGCCTGCCTTCAATTTTGGCTCCCTTTGATTTTCACCCCTTTAATTTTCGTCCCCCTCATGCAGAAGTTTCGCGGGAGTTTCGCTCCATTTAATTTTCGCCCCCTGGTTTAGATTGATATGACGTAATTTGGATGGATATGGCCCCGAGGAAGAGAACACGGTGGATTTAGAACAACAAAATCACTCCTTAGACACAGGGGAGGACAATATCATTGTTATCGAAGTGTAATGCATATCTTGTATTTTGTATTACAATCAAAACTAAAGCTCTTTGATAGAAAATAGATTTTTTCGCTTCCTTTAATTTTCGCTCCCTCTAATTTACACCCCCAAAATATTTCCGCAATTCGCCCCCTTTAATTTTCGCTCCTCTCCGGGGCGAAAATTAAAGGCAGGCGAAATTTGAAGGGACTAAGGTAAGTTTATCTAGTTTATTTAAGGCAAGGTAAGGTAATAAGTATAAACTGAGTAATCGAGAAACATGTACAATGGTATATAAATCTTTAAATTACCTCACACCTGAAAAATTAGGAAACATTTTCTCCAGATTGTCTGATGTTCATACCAGGGTTTTACGCAATACCAAGTGCAATCTTGCTGTACCAAAAATGAGAACAGCTTACGGCCAAAAATCATTTGCGTTTCGTGGAGCCAATGCATGGAATAAACTCGACTCAGAAATTAAATTAGCCCCTTCGATTCAGTCATTCAAAACGAAACTAAAAGCTTTGAATTGAGAATATTNTGCATGGAATAAACTCGACTCAGAAATTAAATTAGCCCCTTCGATTCAGTCATTCAAAACGAAACTAAAAGCTTTGAATTGAGAATATTCAAGGAAAGCTGATCTGTATCGAAAGTATTATCTTTATTTTTCTTTTTCACATTTAGTAGCTATTTAATCGGAAAATTTTGTAAATAGGTTGTATCTTTAGGTTTATTAGCTATTTTGTTTTGTTGCTGGGTCAATTGGAAAGCAGTTGCTTAATTATTTTACTGAATTGTATCCCAGGGTAAATATGTTTAAAATGAAAAATGAAATGAAAATGAAAGTTTCTTGGGACATACTGATATTTTAGTAGAAGGTTCGAGTCGGTACGTCGGTTTTCGGATTCTCGCCATTTGCTGTTGAGAGGTAGAGAAATGGGAAAGAGTGCATGGGCTGGAGAGGTTAGGATTGCTAATCTAGGGCAATTATTATCATTTCCAAAGAGAAGATTATCAGGATCATTGATGTGATTGTCACTATCCAAAACCTGAAACTGAATGAAAGTGGCTTTTCAAATTTTTTTTTCAGAACAGCTTCAATGTCTAGTTGGTACACTCATTTTTTTATAAGAAACCGCTTATAAGAAACGGCAGGCTCAATTTTTCGAAAGTTAAGAAACAGCCCTACCTGGATTTAAAAAGCTAAGAAACTCTTGTAATTTACGATTTTAATTTTTTATCGCAATCAAAAATTTTTCGACACTGTACAGCTATAGCAACAGTTTGGACACTATTTTGGGTGCAAATTATGATATTTACCTGTTTTGAGATCTTACTAATAATTTGGGAACCCTTTAGACAAAACAAGATTAACTTTACACTTTTGGCATTAAAAATATAAGAAACACGTAAGAAATTTTTGGAAACAAAGTAGCCCAAAAATTTAAGAAACTACCTACCAGCCCCGGACCTTAGTTTCTTATAAAAAAAATGAGTGTATTACAGACTTTAGGGTGAAGTGAATCTGTCGTTTATGACCTCTTTCTACTAGCAACAAGATCCCCTCAAAATTTGCAATGAGATGTTTAAAATAATTGTTTTCATGAATTTTCACATTTCCAGGAAAAGGTGTCATTGCTGGCTTGGCTGTTGTCGTTGCAATTGAGTCAACATTGCTTATAATAATTATAGTGCTTTGGTTTGTGAAAGGAAAAAGAAATGTACAACCAGGTGAATTTTGTCTTTTCTAAATAACTCGATATGAATTCACTTATATCTACATCCAAATTTCATTGACCTTTCTCAAGTTTTTGGAGATGAAGACCCTTGTTACTGTTTTCCTGAAAAAGGAACACACGTTGTCATCGGATCTCTGTGGAGAAGGTTTATTAATTTCACTTTGAATATTTTCCTTGGTTACAAACTTGAAGCTTCCATACAAAAATACTTCAGTATCAGTGCAATATTTGCAGACAAATTGTGAAGATTCGCCCAGAATTTGAAACAGAAATAACAAAATATTTTTTTCATCAGCGCTTTTGATCAATCCTTGTTGAAGAACATCTGGTGACTACAGTTATTGATTTTATTGGCATTTTACTGCCAAGGGGACATTGATGGTTGCACATCCTTTTTTTTTAAATAACTTATCAGAGAAACTGCATTAAACTTCTATTCCATGAACTGTTTTCATGCTTCAAGGAATGCAGAAATCGAAAACTGTTTGCTTTTACCTGTTTTCACATTCTATTCTAGCGACAAAGGAAGACGAAGAAGTGTAAGTTTTATGTGTACTTTTTCCTCTGAGTTCGATCGATATAAAATTTAAGTGAGGTGTAAACACGTGAACAAACGCGAGTCGTTCTTCTTGTTGTCCTCGTTGTAAAGAACAAGGGCAGATTTTGCAATATAATAGCAACAGTTGCATTTGATTGACACCTCAATTCAAAGCGATTAGCGACTGCAGACAAAGAAAATTCTCTTAACCATAAATTTAAAACAAACAAAGCAGCAAATTTTTTTCTGAAATCCAAGTGTAGCTAGCGCGCTTATCGTGCATTCCAGAAATTGTTTCCAAGAGCAAACATGAGCATATATCGAAAGAAGAACGATACATCTACACATCTACCCCGGATATTTTATTTCTTTGGTTCAGAAGCCGATGGGAGGCGATTCAATTCTCTTATTTTTTTGGTGTAATTAAAGCACTTACTGGTCAGCTTTTCAAAGCAAAGAAATAAGATGCCTGAGGTAGATGTGGAGATGTATCCTTCTTCTTTCGATGTATGCTCATGTTTGCTCTTAAAAACAATTTCTGGAATGCACAACGAACGAGCTAGCTACCTACGTTTCAGAAAACTTTTGCTGCTTGGCTGGTTTTTAGTTACTGGTTGAGAGAATTTTCTTTGTCTGCAATCGCTAATTACTTTAAATTGCGGTGTCAGTCAAAACCAACTCGTGCTATTGTCTTGTCAAATCTGTCTTTGTTTATAGCTGTAAGGTATAAATTTGGTCGGGACTTTCTATCTATTTGGTAAATTTCAAAATTCACTTGCACACATTCATTTTGAATAAGATGCTGGTAAATACCATTGCAGTATGGCCTTTGAAATGGGGAATATTTTTGCACTCACCTGATAGTTGCATCTAATTGAACATTCATTGGCATTCTGTTTCGTTTCCCTTTATCAAACAAATTTGTTTCTGCAGAGTTGGAAACGCAAGTGATGATGAAATGGACTACATGGACATGCAGGATAGCAAGTTTGAAGCAGATTCAAATTACGAATCCTTGCAGCTTCGTTACGGGGAGGTTGGAAAGAAAGAGATCGATTATGAAAATGTTGATACACTGAGAGTGGCTAGAATTTAGAAATGCTTCGAAAGACTGAAATTAACGCTCTATGGGTTCGTTTGTTGTTAACTTAGTTGATGGTAACCTTTACAGTTAATTCAAGGGTGTTAGGACACGGATATTTTATTTACCTTGTTTTGATCTTCGTCTTGTTTTCTTGTCTTGTATGGCATTGCGGTTTGAAACCTTTCTTCTGCAAAGGTGCGCTAAGACACAGGAATACAAGGAAGATATATTCAAGTAACACGAGGCATTTACATCAGTTCAAGAGGAAACAGAACAGAGAAGAAAACAAGACAAGAAAACAAGACGAAGATCAAAACAAGGTGAATAAATACGTAATTAAAATATCCGTGTCCTAACACCCTTGCTGGGGTTGGGGACTTGGGAAAGAGTTTGAAAACATAATATAAATGCGGAGGACCTTAATGATTAGGGGATGGGGATGATTTTATGGTTGACATTTATTTGGCAATGCTTACCACGTGATTTTGTTGTTTTTTCCTGATAAAGCTTGCCTACAGTAAGCAAGTGAAACGTTTTGCTCACACTTTCCATGAAATTAATTAGCAGGGTATCCTAATAAGGCTAAGGGCATGGCAAAATTTCAGGGGCTTCTATTTGGTAGCGGAGATTACTTGTTTAAAAAGGCCTGTTATTCAGATAATTTACATGAAAATGGTTGTCCATACCGAAGGCATGTTGCTGAAAGCAAGAACAATTAATTTCATTAGCTTTAGGGACCAGTCGGTGCTCATTCATGGTCTATTCCAGGTTGGCACCAAAGAAGGGAAATTATCAATGATTAATCTTCATCAGTTAATACCTTCAAATTACTTTTGCCGTATGTATTGCTATTTACTGGTATGAAAGTTTGATGCGAACAGGTATGTGGTAAATAACTTATGAATCTGATTTGAGCATCAACATCAACGACGCAATCAAGGTTCATTTCACCGAATGAAAATGAATTGGATGAAGACCATGACTTGTAGACCAAAACAGAGGAAGCTGAAAGGGCAAACATCAACCACAGCAGGTCAAAGCAGAACTTGCTTGGCACGGAAACAAAGCAGCCAAGTATGCTCGAAAACACTGAAGCCTTGCTTTGCTGTATTTGATCAGGATGATAGTGAACGCTACTATGATCAAGAACGTAACTGTAACTAGGAGAGATCCACTGGCAAAGTTCTAATTCACGACAGACCAACTCGGACCAAGATACTCTGGAACGACGTTAGCCTCCCTCCTCAGGAACAGACTATAAAGCTGTACAAGGAAGGAGACATTGTAGACAAGTGTGCGTACGCTGTTCTTACTTCCTCAATACCACAAATAACCAAAGTGAAGATGTCAGGAAAACAGGGCCGAGTTCAAATCTGGCTGATGATTGCTGCAACTTTTGGCAGTTATCTTGAACATGCTCAAGGTTTGAAATATTGTTTTGTTTGATTTCATTGGTAGACCCTACGAACAAGCTTAGCCACATCCTGTGACCATGAATCTTTGAAGAATGTAAATGCATTTCATAAGAACAAAATTGGTTCTGAAATTTGAAGGACCTGGTCACTGGTCCTGGTCCTATGTTGAAATCCAAATCCTATGGCAAAGGTTTCTTGCAAAGTTTCTTAACCTTGATGAAATTGAATTTTATGATTTATAACATAATTTATTGAGGACGGCAAAAGTATTACTTGGAATTCGTTATTTGTAACTAACATTTTGAAAAGTTTTTTAATCTTGAATTGATTGCTTTAGTCACGGTGGGGGGGGGGGGGTTCTTCCATAGTAAAGGTAACTAGGGATGTGCCGCGAGCAAGGGTATACTTTTTCGG
>REGL01001119.1:9744-28968 GCA_004194395.1 Aurelia aurita complex sp. Pacific | reverse complement strand
GAAGATAAAACTCAACAGAGTTGTTCTGGTGAACTTCAAGTGAACTTAAAATCGAGAAAATCAAATACAACATGTTATTGTTCTCCTAGACTTTTTCCAAGTTTATTTCTTTTTTCGTCAGTGATTCTTCGTTAGTAATTATAGGAAACGCGAAGGAGCATTTCCTCTCCCTCCTTCCTTTCGTTCCCTTACCCCCGTCGCATGCTCCTTCGCATTTCCTGTATATTTCGCATTTACCAACTAAGAATCACTGACGAAAAAAGAAATAGACTTGGAGCAAGTCTATTGCTCTCCTGACGATGATCACAGAGTCGAAACGCGTCAAGAATAAAAAAGAATAAAAGAAAAGAATAAAAGAACTCCAAGTCGTCTTTCTCTACTGTAGATGTTAAATAGAACAGGTTATATATAGATTGACCCAGTCCCACTATCTTAGCTACTTTTCAAGAGCCATCGTCACCCAGGGTTCTTTGCAGTCATGCTGAAATTTCAGACAGTCTTCATAAAATCAATTTTGGCCTAAGCAGAAAATATGCATCGGCACTGCAGTAGAGTAAACTCAAGTAAAACTTTTCTGCTACTGCAGCGTGTTGCCCTCTTCTCCGCTTAGGTTGAATATGATTTTCAGACAGTGTGAAATTGCAGCGTGCCTGCAAGGACACTGGATGACAATGATTTTTAATTTCCAAGAAACTAAATAACGAAATATCAATTTTAAAGTTCAAGAGTTTTAACATTTTCTTTAAACTTTATCGTTGTAAATAACTTTTAAACTATATCTGTTGTAAATTATATATAGTGTACCCTTAAAGAGGGCCTAACCATTCGAAGAAAACAGGCATCAATTTGGTCTTTTGCACTTTTTATTCTTTATTTCAGTGCTGACTAGTTTCACCCACTAGGGCATCTTCAGAGCAACTGCTGTAAAAATTATATATTTTAGGTACACTAGGTTAACATGTTCTTGGTTGATATCAGCAAACTCATTTTGTTGGACGAGTTTTCCTGTATAAATAGCGCTATTACGATTATTATTATTACCTCTGTTGATTTACTTTAATAAATACACACCTTCAGAGCCCTTTCCTTTTTTAGCCTTGAATCCTCCACCAGCAACAATATCCTGAATCTCTTGTAACTTCTGATACAACGGCGATGACATCAACAAAGCTGTGAGTTCTCCGTCAGTCAATGGTGCAGCCATTTTATACGATGTAGGCATGGCTTCCACTGGCTTTGCAACAACCGGTGCTTCCGTAGTTGTAGCAGCTTGGACTAGCCTATCGACGCTTATTGTCTCTTTCAAAATCAAAGTCTCGTCAGCTTTGACTTGCTCCGTCTCCGCTTCTAGCTTCTCGGTGAATTCTCGATGGCTTTCTTCAGATTTGTTTTCAAGCTCTCTCACTTTAGATTTCAGTCGTTCTTCGCGTTTCTTCTTGAGGCGTTCTTCTAACGAGCTCTGCATCCTCATGCGGTCAGCATCCATCTTACTCATGAGTTTAGCCAAATCTTTGCTGTGTTCTCTCAACAATGCCTCTTGTTCTTCTTGACTTCCACCTTGTTTGCTTAGCTTGTCTATTTCTTGTTTCGCCTTCAGCTTCTTTTCTTTGAGCAAAGCTTCCTTTCGTTGATTCAGCGCCAAAATGGCCTTTTCATTCTTGATGCGTTCGTCTTCCATATCATCTTGAAGTTGTTTGCTGAATTCATTAAGTTCTTCTTCCAATCTTTTCTGTTCCTCAGCTTGGAATTCTGTTGGGAAAATGCCAATTAACTAAATTAGGCAACGAAATATTTCACAGGTACAGACAGCCAACGATCATTAGAAAAGTTACTTAGCCACTCTTAACAAAGTTTGGGTGTGTTTAGTTGGTAATTCCAAATTCTGAAAATAGTAAACTTTGCGGAGACGGAAATATTTTCCCCATTAAACACGAACCCTTTTTAAACCAGAAGTTTCAGATTTACCTTGGTGAAATTGAAAATTTGCCAATGAAAACAAGAAGTCTGTCAGGCCTTCTGCATTTTGGAGAAGAATATTAGAAAGGCTACCAAACTACTAAACCTACCAAACCTAACGCTTTGATAATTTTGTGGTCAATCGAACCAAAATTTCGAGTCTACCATGTCTACCGTTTTCAGAATTGCTACAAATCAAACACAGCCTTTAATTCCTATCCTCGTTTCCCCGTACCAATGGAGTTCAGACACCTTGTTTATCTCGGCAAGAATGGCTGTGCAGCTGTTGAACAATTTCTCAACAGTGATCAAAGAAAACTTTGATCTCATAAGCAGGCTACAAGTAACCCGGCAAATGTTATAAGAAGTACAAACAAGAAAACCGTACTCAAGTTATAGAACAAGAAACTGTACGGATATTCAAATTCCCAGATATAATCTTGAGTGCTCAAAGAAAAGCTTTCACTAATCGGGTCTAAGAGCATGGAATGAAATCTCTTCGACCATCACGGAGCCCTTTACTTTGCAACAATTTAAAGAGCACCTCAAAATACATTCGAGGGGCTGAATTCAACTCAAACATGACTCCCTGGAAGATCAGCGTCACTCTGAAATCATAATTTTTTGTATATATCTTCTTTTTGGATGCTTGCATATTTAAAGTTGTTTGCTGAAGGGATTTTTTCGTGCAAACATAATGCATAATAAATAAATAAATAAATAAATAAATAAATAAATTAATAAATAAATAAATAATTAATAAATAAATAAATGAATAGATGTCACAGTTGGATAAGTACCCTCAGGTTTCAAATAGACGTCCCCCGTTTATCGCTTATTACATTTCGAGAACTTTTTCCACTGTCTAGCCATCTTAGGACACCCCTGATGAATTTAATTGACAGTGCAGGCAACATGGTTCTTGAGCCAAGATCAATCAGAAGCTGCTGGAAATAACAATTTCATTTCGAAACGTTACGTCTCCATCAACGAAGACTTATTAAGTTTTCAAATCCACCCCCCAATTATTACAACAACCCCTCTATTTGGCATTGTAGAGTACAAGGGCCAGCAGTGTGTTTGAATCTGAATTTTCTTGCTTCTTATGAATGCCTTGACAAATTTACCAGCGTCAATATAGCATAAATAGATTATTAGACCATGTTTACACTGTATCAGTACATTTTTGATCCGTCACAAAGTTGTTACGGTTTAAGAAGGTTTACATTGCTCCAGAACAAAGCAACAAAAAGTTCAGGACTACAATTCATCGGGCACAATAGACCATTCAATGCCGTCCAGGGTGAATGCAAGTTTGGTGGAGCGAATCTAATCTCATTGAACATGAATGAATAGTTAGAGAATTGGCTAACGGTACATTTGAAAATAAGACAATTGCACTGCAGAGGCGCAGAATTTGCACTGATTCAAAAGGAGCTTTGCTTTCCAGTTCTCTTTGATAACTGTGATGTTTTCAAACGAAAATCATGGGCAGGTTTCGTGCACAAGAGAAGTTTCGCTGAACCTAATGGGAAAATTTTGCATAATTGATGACGTCATAGTTCTGATGGATGGACCAGTAACAATGAAAACATTAACATCTGAAGTACTCTGGAGTTAAGCCCACAGTTAGTGGCGATCCATTCATAGTAAAAGAGATTTCTGATACTTTTTTTTTTTTTTTTTTTTTTTTTATAGCAATTTTTCAGACAATCTTGGCCAAAATACTTGGGACAAATCATAAAATTGCACTACTTCGGTCTTTGATTACGTGCCCCCCCCCCGCTCCCCCCGTTTCAAATTTGCTTGAATCAAACGCCTTTCGACCTTCTCAACACTGAAGTAGGGGGGAGGGGGATTAGGAGACTCTAAACGTATGTTTTCTCCTCGATATTTTAGGAAACACCATGAAGACACTGAAATTTGCCTGTGTCCCAGCTTCTTTTGGCCAGGATTGTAGAAATTCGCTCTGCTCATCATATAACCTTCGTATACGGGGACCGACTTGAGGTTTTACCGATGAAAAGGTCTACAAATGGCCACAAAATCTTTTTCTTTTTGAGGTGCTAAACTATGGAAGAGCATGTTAGCCGAGACAAAGCAGGCAACCTCTCTGTATGGTGTCAAGAAAACTATTTAGAAACAGACATTTTTCTTTCATTTTAATTGTTAATTTTGAACATTATTGTACATAGGTTTTAAATATTGTAAATAAGGTTTTACAACCGTACATCTTGTGCCCAAGTTTACGAGTTGATAACCGGGAGGGCACATTAGGTTTCTTGATTACATGTATTCCGATCGTTGTTCTTGTGACAACTTGAGAACTCTGTTTACCTGAGCTTTTTACTTTGTTTCCTTAGATTGTAATTAATGTTTTTATCGGAGGGCCCCTTGAAAACCAGCTTCTGTTTGGCAACCCTCCTTGAAAGAACTAAATATGAAAGATATAACACAATATGAAAATATCAAGCAAAAGTAATACGGATTAGAGCATAGGTTCCAAATCTTTTTCTCGGCGTAAAAAGGTGGGTGTAAAATTCAATGACCTATTTCTTCTGTTTTAATAACTTGAAAGAAACTTTAGATACTTATCTATAATTCTACCGTTGGACTTTCCAGAAATTTTGAATATTTTTCGAAACTACAGCGAAAGAAGAAAATTACTCTAAATCTAAAAATATCGAAGCTTTCCGAAAAGTCCAACCGTAGAATTATAGAGAAATAGCTAAAGTTTCTTTGAAGTCATTCAGCTCAAAGAAATAGGTCACTCAAGTTTACACCAGCCTTTTTAAAGATTTGGAACCTATGCTACGGATTAGCAGGAGTAGTAAAAATTGGAGGCTGATCCATTTCATTTTTATTACGGATCCTATAGTGTGAAATCCTATGACAGCGTAAATGTGGTCGTCTTGGTGCACTGAACCGCACTTACCTTCGAGTTCACGCTTCATTCTCTCATCATTTTCTTTCTTTTGATCTTCAAGATTATTCCTAATCTCAGCTAATTGCCTTGCTTTTTCGTTTGCTTGCTCAATAGCACGTTGATGTTCGGCAGCTTGATCAGGCGACAATTCATTCAAACACTCAGCAAATTCTTTGTAATGCCTCTCCTTAAGCTCAAGCTTAGCACGAGCATATCTTAATTCCCAATCGGACAGTGCAGCCCTTTGCATGCTTTTCTTTTCTTCTGAATGTTTTCTTTCTAATGAACTTAGTTCGATTGATTGTTGATTGAAAAGTTGTCCGCGACGTTGTTGTAGTTCCTCAGTTGACAAATCTTCATCTGAAAAAAATATAACTAATAAATGAATAGATCTTTCATACCAGATGTCCCAACAAAAATACTCTGCTTTAAAATATCACTATCAAATCAATGATAAATGTTTTTCTTTCGATTTGTTTTTCAATGACCCAAGACTATTTGATGACGATAAGATATCTGTGTTCAATATTTAAAGGTTACAAAACTACCCGCTGAAAAACCAAATTTTGAGCTATATCTTTAAGAAACATGACTGGCTTGCCTTTCGAAACTTTGACAATGGGTATCTTTATCAAACTCCAAAATTTTTTGCAATGCACTCCGGGGTACATGACTTGTGGGTGGACGGGGGTGTGCCACCCGGTTTTCAGAAAGCTACCCTCTTCTAATTACCAAAACTTGCCTTGATACCCCTTTTTAAGATGAATTTCAGCGGAAAACTACCCATTCTCTAACTACTTATTGTCAATTTCAGCCAAACCCACCCAAGTTTGGACAAATCTGCCGAAAAGAGACCCCAAAACCCACCCATATGGGCGGCACATACCTGTACCCTCAATCAACATTTATGGCAAAACCATACCTTCTAAAGCTCTCAGCTCAGCTTCATGCTTCGCTCTAATTTCATCCTTCTCCAAGCTTTGCTCTTCCTCAAGTTTAGCCAGAGCAGCATCGATGACGACCTTACGTTCTTCAGCAAACATATTGTCTAAATTCAGTAATTCTTGGCTATGTCTCTTGTCAAGAATCTTCCTTATCACGAATTCACTAGATTCAGAGCCATGCTCACGAATAGCTTCCAAAATTGCTTCTGTCTCTGCCTTTTTCACAGCTGATAGACGTGTTTCCTCTAGTTCTTTCTTCTGTTCTAGCAATTCTTTCGCCATTTCATTTTCTTGTTTTCGTTTTAGAGCTTCCTCTTTTGCTCGTCGTCTTTCCTCTAGTTTTTGCTGCAAATTAGTGTGTTGTTTACTTCGCTCCTTATCTAGTCTGTCTACAAGATCGAACAGTTCACGTTCGTGATTTTCCAGAAGCTGTAACAAATAATAGGAATTCATTAAAATCAGTCGCAACAGCATAGGTTCCAAATCTTTAAAACGGCTGGTGTAAAATCCAGTTACTTATTTCTTTGAACTGAATGATTTCAAAGAAACTTCAGCTATTTCTCTGTAATTCTACCGTTGGACTTTTCTGAAATCTTCAATATTTTTAGAATTAGAATGTTTTTCTTTTTTTTCAAGAATTCAAGAAAAATTTTCAAAAAACCTTAAAACCATCTTAATCTCTAAACTTTGTGAAGCAACATGAAATAATTTCAAAGAAAACCATAGTTTATGGATGTCTACAATATGGTATCAAGCAAAAGTCTGTCACTTTTCTGGTTTATGATTTCGAAATTTGATGACGTCACACCTTCAATAGAGTTAAAATGTAACATACGCTGAAATTTCGAAAAATATTGAAACTTTCTGAAAAGTCCAACGGTAGAATTAAATATAAGTAACTAAAGTTTGTTTCAAGCCACTCAGTCAGAAGAAATAGATCACAGAATTTTACACCCACCTTTTTAAGTCGAGTTAAAGATTTGGAAGCTATGCTAGTCGCAACGCAAGACTTCAAACATGGTAAATAGGATCCAGCCAGTTTGGGATATCATAGCAAAGTATAAATTGCAGTTCATTATCTTTCATTTGAAGGTGTGATGGTTCACCTGGGAGAACGGCTTTTTAGCCACGCTAATTTTCAACGAAATATAAGTTCACTTATCAAACTAGTATGAATAACTCACCCTTTTCGACTCTTCAGCACCCATATCATTTCTCGATGACAATTCTGCAGCTTGACGATTTCGAACTTCATTTATAGCACGTAATTTGTAATTTTCAAATGCCTTTAATTTCCTAGCTTCTTCTTCCTTGGCCTCTTTCTCAAGCTTGTCCATCAATCTCTGTGCCTCGTTTTCTTGGTGGTCTTTAAGTTCCTCAACCGTACGCTCTTGTTCTTTCTTCAGTGCCTGTGGGTTAAAAGTAGATTATAGCATCTTAGATTATATTTTACTTTCTGTCACATAAATCGATAAACTGACTCATCAAGGTCTCTTTCCTTGATTTCAAATATGAAATCCAGCTTGTTTATTGTATTGTTTATGGATTGTTTATTGTAAGTGTCCCTCATAATGGGAACACGATGACCTTGGGTCTTTTCCCGCTATGAGGGGCACAGTTGAATGTAAATATTAGAGTTGTAGTTGTTTTAAGTTGATATAAAAAAAAATCCTCTGATCCATGTTAAAATGACCAAAATTAATGAATGTTTGTATGTTACAGAGACACAATCATACAATGGTTGTTTTTGTTCAATGGAATAAGCCTCATTCTGAGAAGGAGGCTTATATATGGGCAGTAGAAGCCATTTTTGTTTCTCATGTTAAGTTCAATAGGGACTGTTTGTATATCACCTGGTGTAGAGATTC
Source organism: Aurelia aurita complex sp. Pacific (assembly GCA_004194395.1). Taxonomy (NCBI): domain Eukaryota; kingdom Metazoa; phylum Cnidaria; class Scyphozoa; order Semaeostomeae; family Ulmaridae; genus Aurelia; species Aurelia aurita complex sp. Pacific. The sequence goes on along the minus strand of REGL01001119.1, from coordinate 21,274 downwards.
CTGTCACTTTATTTGATCCAAATTGTTCATTTACATAAACAACGATCCCTCGTGAGTTTGATGTAACAGCTAGTCGATAAGGTTCTTTGTAACCTTCTAAAACAAGTTGTAGTTTAAAAAGATCATGCAGAGTCCCAAGAGATAGTCAAGCCCTTCCAATACGTGGTGATTAAGGTCATTGGCCAAAATAAATTTGATACAGAATATAAAATCAAATCCATATCATCTTACCGGTCCCATGACACAAACTATTCTTTCTTTCAGAAGTCTTGAGTAAATGTCATAAGCTCTTTCTGACCTACCCTAGTGGAAAAATTAATGCAAACATATTACAGTTTCATTACAGATAAAATGATGTATCTTATTAACGGCATGTGGACGAACTGACGTGACATATACTCAAACGTAAAAAGCATTTTATCAACTTTTAAAACATTGAAGAAGACAATACAACGAGTACAATCTTCAAAACAACTTAGGAATTTAACGACATAAGATTGGCTACGATACGTTATGTTCTGTTTGAATGAGTGGTCACTAAATAGCTGCACAAACTTAGTAGTACTTTTATCAGGTGCAAAATACTTTCAGCCTTAATAATTTCAATTAAATCTTTGCATCGGGTGGCCGCTGTCCCGTTGAGCACTCTTCGCAGAAATGCTATTTACTTCCTTAACAAGTTCATTTTCAAAAAGTAACTTACAGCAAAGAGGTTCGTTCACCTTTATGAAAGATTGGTGTTTAAGGCAAGAACATCCGAGCTTTCTCTTTATTAAGCCAGCGACTCAAACATGCAACAGTCTAAGCGGGTAATTCTACGAAAATGGGCCTTTTCGATTACCCTACTTATAACATAGTTCTCAGGCAAGCATTCCTTGAAAATGATCCTATCTTGCTTTGACCTCTGTTTTCACAGTATTCAACCCGTTCATATGAATTTAAAGCAATTCCCCTTTAATCATACAGAAAATCTGTAACGTAACCGACTACCAATGCCTTCTTCGCTCTATTTTCTTCACATGTGATTTTCAAAATTCTTTTGTTCGCCTGGTAATAAAAGTGGCCTGCTTTTATCGTTGATTTCTTCTTGGCACAAACCGAACTGATGAGTGTGCGACGAAACGCGTCTTTGGTTATTCAACGTTGGTCTTTATCGCAGTTACTGGTGAGTTGTTAACTCATTTCTTTCATTTCAGGTTTTAAGATTAATTCGTTTTTCTCCTGCAGGATTTAACAGTTTTTCTCTTGTTACAGGGTTATTTTGGTTGTTGTTCTTTTACAGTCTTTTTCTCCAGATTTCGGTGTTTTGTTGCGTTTATGGGTTTAATACAATGAGTCTGTTATTCAAGGCTATATTCTATTTTCTTTCATCAACCTAGCGAGAGGTCTATCTCTGTTTTGAAAAGGCGTACGAGATTTTCATGGAATGAACTAACTGCTTAGGGCGGTCAGAAAGGGAGAAAACTAACAATCTGACTGGTTCGTAGTCACAACCCCCTGGAACATAAAATGAAAGTGAGATTTTGATGATTTCTTTCTAAACTAAACCTGGAAATGCGAAGTAAGCTTTTGTGGCATGTTCTTGTCTTCATTTGTGGTAAAAATGAAACTTTTCAGCGAGTAAAAGAATAACACTTCTGCGAAAGACGAAGGAGAATAGAAAGGTACTTACAATAGACGATTCCGGACAAAAGGCAGACCTCATTTCCCGCAACGCATAATAGGAATATGCCCCTAGTAACGCATAGCTACCAAAATTTACGACCGCAGCATAAAATTCTGACCACAGCTACGATAGATTTAGGCCGTCGCAGGTTTATCATGAAATCTACACTCTAACGAGTTTTCGCTCGCAGTTTTAAAGGGAATGTAAGTGTATGAAAATGGCTCAAGCCACTTGCGGTAAAATTCAGTTCAGAATGTGCATTCTTTTGGGGTTTTTCTCTGCTTAGTCTGCCAGCTCTACCCTTTTTCGGAATGTGCATCCTTTTGGCAACTGGGATTTTTCTCTGCGAAGTCTAACGCTTTCAGGNAAAAAAATAAAAAATCCAGTTTTCTAATAGGATGTAAAATTTTTCACAAAGAATTTTACTTTTAAGGATTTGATTTCTCTGTGGATGAATACTTTATCTAAATCCTTATAAACCTTATAAATATAAATAAACTGTGAACAATGTGTATAATAAGACTCAAAATTCAGAAAGGGCAGACTCCATGTGCAAGCATTTTTCAGAATTAAAATCAAGAGGAGAGGAGATAGGCTCTCAGATGACTTTAAATTGAGCAAGAAAAGATTGATGGGTGAAGCCTTGATTTCTGAGCTAAAAAATCTCAAATTCAAAACCCGGACATTGGTACGTGAAATGTAAGAACGATCGTATTGATTATTATTTCAATGTTTATGTTTATGTATTTTTTGTTTTTTTTATGTTTACCCCCCCCCCCAAAAGACATTCTTCGCTGAATCGATTACGTCATCGATCAGCCTCTATTTGATATCGTCGTTGTTGTTATCACGCTAGGCCTAAGTTGTTTGACCGCCTGTTTGTATGAAACCGTGTGTATTTAAAGCTGAAGATCTCATGAAGTATCGCGTTTAAGACTTGGGGCGTTTATTGGTGTCCAACCTTACATCAATCGGGTGTCTAACAAATTTGGCACCCAACGTGGGGCCCCTGCTTACTGCAGGGGGGAAGTGGATGGAGAAAGAACAAACACTACATAAAGCGTAAAGTAATAAACAAAACGATTTTTCATACATTTCACACATTGAGAATTTAAATTTCATGAGTTCTGCGAAAGAGAAAGCAGATACGGAAGGAGATAGTTTGCTACGTTCAGTCAAAAAAGTAGAAGAGGCGGAGGGAGGAAAGGGAGTCTTCATTGTGGGCACTCTTGCATCCTGTTTAGAATAACTACAAATATGCTACACTCACCGTTACTTCAATTATATCGCTAGGAACAACAACATCAGGGACAACTATATCTTCAAGATCCTTTGGTATATTAGACATGGCTAATTTACTTTGATCTTCTAATATCTTTTGTTGTGCTTCTTCTTTAGCACGTCTGTTTACTTCTTGTTCCTTGCGGGCTTTGCGAGCTGCCAATTTTGCCTGTTAAATATAACAAAGATGATTTTTGAATTGTATCTAGGAAACAGCTATCTTTTACAACTCTTTGGCTCCCATGGCCCCCATATCTTTTAAATCGCTCACTCCTTCGGAAGAGACGTTGAGCTAGGGGTCTTATACCTGGATGCAGCATGCATAGCGTAGTTAAAATTAGCTTTAACTAACTAGGAATCTTTCCAGCGAACTTAAAATAAAGGACTGAAAAAAGGGGGAACGTTGGCGGCCTGGCAAATTGAAGTTGTAAAACATACAGAGTACTAACGAGAGTAATAAAACGACAAGAATTCCCGTTCATATTTCTATATCCATAGATTTCTCCAAGGCTGGTCGACAAAGCTTCAAAGCATGTTGTAAGCATATGAAATCATGACCAACTGAATAACATAAAAAATTCAAATTACTTTGACATCCTCCATGTTCTTCTCACGTCTTTGCTCCAAACTATTTGCAAGTGCGTTATTGTCCTTTCTCAATTGATCAATCATTTGTTCTACTGCTGCTTTACTTAGACCCTTCTGTTCTGCCAGCTGTAAATAAAAATTACGAAATGTTACCTATCCAGCAATATGAAGGGACAGGAAGGACTAAAGGAAGGAAAGAATAAAAGAAAATTAATGTATGGATTATACTCTTTTCATTTACAGTTTTGTGATCCAAGGAAGCTTTAAAAGTAATTTCAGTTCCTAATGGATTATCGACTACACTGAAATCTAGGACTACAGAAAATCCATAAAACAATGGAAGGAAGGATTCGGGTTTGCCGTTCTTTCGCAGGTAGGCAAATATTGTTTCGACCACTGGAGTTCAGATAAAACAAAGAAGAGAATGAAGATTAAAACAAGGTAAGTACCTAATCAAAACTTGGGTGTCCTGTCACTCTTGCTACAGAAACAACAAATATTGACACTACTGAAGTGCCTGTGAAAATAACATACCATTGCTATTTGCTTTCTATGATTTTCCACCAATGATTCTCGGTGTTCCTCGCTTAGCTTCTTGTTTAGTTCAGCAAGGTGTTCTTGTTCCTCGACTTCAAATGTTGTGTCTACCAATTCTCTTTCTTTCTCATGCTTCAAGCCAAGTTCTCTCAAGTCTGTACCGTCATGAACAGCCTAGAAGATACAGATTATGATTTTTATAGGCAATGTATGATTATGAATCGTTTGTCTACAAGTGCAATATGCGTTTCAGCTTTTATGTATGTTCGTTTAAACGATGTCAAGGTATAAAATAAGCTGACATTTTTGGGTTGCAATGAAGCTAAACTGATATGCTTGGGTTGCCTGAAATTTCTTGGACTGACGCGTACGCGTATGTGCTGAGTGCCTCCCTGGGCGTTTCAGTTATACTAAAAAAGAGTCCGGATTGAGAAATATCTCTGCATATTTGGGTGATATCTGATTAATTTTCGAATGTGCACAACAGTGATAGAGCTCTAGCGTCGCTCAAGCCAGCCTTACGAACAAAAATATATTAAAATATCACTCAACCTAGACTCTGTTTATATTGAGCAGGTCCATTGCAGGTAAGCTTCTTCAGGAATCTACAATGCAAGTGATGTAGCATGGCCCCCGAAACCCAAGTTCATCATTCTAAATCTTGTCTGGGAAGCAAAGCTAGTAGATATTGGGAAGCATGGATAACGCTGCTCCTGGGATAATGTTTCCATTTAACTCCATAAATTTAAACCTGGCATTACATTTCAACAGTCTTGCAGGGATTCTTTCAAGAATGTTTAAATCATGGATTTTAGATAGTTGCAAGATTGCTCGGGAAAAACTTCTGTTCGTGAAAAATTTCTATGAGCACAATTTCTAGTTTAAAAAAATAAGAATTGTTACATTCCAGAAATTGATGATTTGTCAGAGAAAGCTCCCAGAAAATTTTTCAAGTGAAATTCTGCGACAGAAAACGGAATCTTTTAGCAAGCAAAGTTGTGAAGAGTCTTGTAGAAACGAAATCATACATGGAAAGTGATAGAAAATTAGATAATCCAACCTGAGCTTTTTCTGCTTCTTGCTTCTCCATCAATGAATGCATTCTTTCTTTCTTCCGTGCAGCAAGTGCTCTTCTCAAATGACTTGATTCTCGGTTTCTTTTCGTTTCTAACCTTCTATCTAGCTGTTCCTCTGCTTCAAGAGATTGTCTTTTAGCTTCTTCTGCATCTTCCAATGATAAGGCACCTTCTTCTGCAAGTTGTTCCTGTTGATTTGATAAAACATGATAAGAAAGAACTTGATGGCATCACAATTATACCATGATTTTCACAAATTCTTATCAAGGGGTGTATCACTCTTCTGACAAGGCGTACGAGATTTCTTCAAACAATATGATTTTCTGAGATATTTTACGGATTTTGCATGATAACAAAATAATTTTTGCCAAAGTTATAAGAGATTTTTAGAGAGTGCTAAGCCCTTCAATTCTTATAAAAGGTTTTATATTCACTTTTTTCACTTTGAATAGATTATGAAACCAAGAATTTGAAATTTTAAGCAACTAATTCAGAGTGCATAGTCAAGAGTTAAAAGATGAGATTTCATAGGGTTGAAGAACATAGCCTATGTTTGCCCAAATACATCAAAGCCAAGGAAAACAATGAAGTGTTTGGGTTTTTCTTGTCATGTAGCTCAGGTCATTCACTTCGACACGGTTTTGAAAAAAAGTTATTCCCAAGTATGGCACCGAAGTTAAAGGCAAGGCTAGGCAGGGCTGTTTGAAATCTGATTGGCTACATATTCAAGAAAATGACTCAATGGTAGGGCTTTTTGGTCATGCTTCTGAAGCCCTCTCTTATTTAGTTATCACAAAGAAATGTATTTCAAATAAGAACCTATGTTAAGGAGCACAGGGTTATTCTTTGTAGATTACAATAAAGGAATAACAGCGGGATAGGATCGGATATTTGAGCGTTAACAAACAGACATGGGGCAAATCTAAGAGCCAACCTCTTTCATAGATGAAATACGAAATCAGTTCAAGGCAGGAGGAAGTTATAAGCTTATATACGTGCAATAAAGATACTTGTGGTCGTATAGGAAAATGCTGAAATTGTCATGGACGGAGAAAGTGAAAAATGAGGAAGTGCTTCAACGAATGAATGCAAAAAGAAAGCTGATCAATATCTTGAAGGACAGGAAACTGAAATATTGTGGGCATTTGATACGGCTAAATAACATATACAGAACACTGTTAGAAGGATATATAGATGGAAAGAGAGGCAGAGGTCGCCCAAGGATGAGTTGGTATGACAACATCAAGGAGTGGACTGGGATGCGGTATGAGAGGGCAACAAGAACTGCAGTGGACCGAGACAAATGGAGAGCTTCTGTGTCATCCAACGTCGAAAGATTTGGAACATAAAGAAGAAGAAAGATACTTGCTTAGGCGATTCAAGCAAAGCAAAACACATTTTTTGAATGTTAAAATAGCACGCAAAGAGCATGAAATATTACTCTGAAGTTCGTTTATCACCTTTGTTCTTTTCTTGACGACTCCTCACCGAGCCAAAGAAAAGTCGTGATGTCCTTAGCAATGTGCTTTCATGCCGGTTTGATACACATTAATACACATACTTTTGTGGCTGCAGCCATGTGAGATCCAAATTTAGGCCTCTTGAGTAAAAATTCAAAACGCTTTGAAGATTATTCACTAATTATTCATGGGAATAGCACTAAATACAAACTTGCAGAAAGGGGATACTTACAATTGCATCTGAGAAATTATTGCCAATAGTTTTACTTTGTTCCTGCATTTCATTAGCAGCTCTGTTTGTCTCAGCTCTTGCAATCTCAAGACTCTCTTCAAGGCTCACCATGTCAATGTTGTTTTGAAGTCTTCGCAATGTTGTTTCCGGATCACTATTGCTTTCCATGTCATCCAAGCTAAGGTCGTGCTTGACAGCCTATGGTAAAATTGAAAACATTGTCATATGCTACCGATAAGCTGAATGAAAAATAGTGGATCAGGAACATATCAGTTGCTATCGAAACAGAAAAGCAATGAACGAAGCTACTGTTCTCTAAAAGTGGGTAAAAATGGTTTCATCTTTAGCTGAAAAGGGTAACTAAAGAATTTTCATCCTTATCGGCAATTTTGCTCCATTCCTGTGGTAACGTTTTTCGTCAAGATTTCAATTGTAAAACAATGCAAGACATCGCAGAATCATCTATCAAATGACGTGAGTCTTGCTGATTAAGAAAAAAGGCAGTACTTTTATGCCATGAGCATTAGAAAGTCCAAGAGAGTTTTGATACAAGTAAAAAGTTTCTTTGGCAATATTTGAGAATGAAAGTCGCATAAGAACTAACTTAATTCACAAATTGAATGAGTTTCACAAAATACTTACAATCTGCGTATGCTGTTCACGAAGAGCCTGTTCCCTCCTAAGTCGTCTTTGAGCTAATTTCTCCATTAGTTCTGATTGTTGTCTATTTTTCTGAGCATCAAACTGATCACCCAATTCACCCAACTTTTTGTTATGAGCAGCGATGATGCTCTTGATTTCATCTTCAGTCAAGTCACCGGAGAGTTTATCAGAAAGTTCTTCAGCTGACTTTTTCATCATCTCCCTTCGCTTTGTTTCCTGAAAGCCAAGCAAAGAGAAGAATTAGCATTTTGTATTTGAAACGACCATTAAAATCACATTACAATTGCGGATATATGATTTCAGCTATCCAAAAACTCCTCTTGATTGCATGCAGTGCGATTGTACAGGGCCGTAGAAAGCAGCTTCGGATCGGGGGGGGGGGGGNAGGGGCGGAAGAAGCAACTTCGGATGGGGGGGGGGGGGCAATTGTTCTCAAAACAATAGAGAACAATACATCTAGTTAATGTGTGTGACGTAGCACCATTGTTTTAAGAAATTATTGGGGGGGGGGCTTGAGCCCCCCCTGCCCCCCGCTTCCTACGGGCCTGTTGTACAAATATAAACAACCAAACAAAGTATAATATAAACACCTTGATAAGGATCGAATTAAGCACATCGAAGTGCACATCATCAGTTAATTCAATTCATATTAAAGTGCTAATATTTTACTTAATTTTCATATAGTTTCATTTGCTCGATTTTCTTGAATGTAAAGGGGCTCCGTCGCCAAACTGCAAACAAATCTGTAAACACTGCACGTGTCCATTGTTCTCTATAGTTTTCTGCAGTTTGTTTGGTGGCTTCACCCAAGCCATCAAAAATGCTCATTAAAACCCACTTATATCCAAGCAAAATCGTGAAAGATATGAAATTTTGGTTTTTTCCTCTGTAAAGTACAAAGATTTATCTTCAAAATGACACTTTCATTTTCGACAAAACAGGTAAACACCTGTGTGATATTGCACACAAAAACTTCAAAATCACCTTTTCGACCGAAATTTGGAAATAGAGCCCCTTTAATAGACGCTATCCTATTCAGTTAGATTTGATTCGATGTTTTCTAATTAAATTGAATTCAAGCCAATTCAATTCATGCAAAGCAAAGCACGTTACGAATACGCCTCCAAAAAATATATTGTGACGTTCTTGAAGGTACCTTCTTGTCAATCATGCTTTCATTTCATTTTAAACTTATTCATACTGGGTAACAATTCAGAGTAAAAAAACCGCTTTACAATACACCCAGTGAAAAAGACCTATTTGCAACATAAACTTATTGCTTGAGGAGCAATTCTTCTTAACGAATGTCCAATTGTATTACATCAAGATTCGTTCTTATATTCTTATGAATCTGTTACTGAATAGATGTCGTTCATGTCATGTTTTAGACTTGCTCCAAGTCTACTCCGTGGTCTATCAGCGCTAAAGTAATATATTTACCTGTGCGGAGGCGTACACAAGAGGCGACTGAAGGGCGCTGCGAAGGAGAAGCTTCTCCTTCGCAGCGGAATATTCTGCGTTCGCCTCGCTTCTCCTTCGCAGCGCCCTTCAGTCGCCTCTTGTGTACGCCTCCGCAGAGGTAAATATATTACTTTAGCGCTGATAGACCACGGACTAGACTTGGAGCAAGTCTAGTCATGTTTTGAATGACTATCATATCATGCATGCATCAAATTCACTGGACTTGCCCAAGTCGTCTTGTAAGATGAAGAGTCTATTTCTTCCTTACAAGACGACTTGGGCAAGTCCACAAATTCACGGGAAACATTGAAAAAGTTCTCAAATAAAATATGCATCCATTTCGAAAGCAAGCTGCGAGACGGCAGAATATACAGGTAGAAAACTCGGTTTGTATTGATGATGGAAATTGGCGCGTTACTACAACGTGTGCACGAAGGGGACGTGTTCCAAAGGGGTACTCCCTAACTTTCAATACGAGTCCAAGCCAATATTTTGGGTATGACATCTTATATTAAATCAATATTTGGGGTCTGTGAAGAGCAACACAAGCATGATTCAATCTATAGGCTCCATTAATCTGGAAAAAAGGGAGAATCGTGAATTTAAGTGCAAAACATTGCAGTAACCCATCCCCTCATTCATACATACCGCACTTTGGTGTTCATATGTTAATATTTGATGCAATAGATAACAATATGTGGGGTCTCATGCACCCAGAATCAGAAATGAATAACAACATTTGAGGTCTAAAAACATCAGACTCAATATTAAGGGGTCAGCGAATGAGCATGGATCCCCGAAGTGAATGTTGAGGAGTACCCCTTGAGGTCATATTCAAGTAAAACAAAACATACATATTGATCGACGAATATCTTGATCTCTTTATTTTCAGATTCCCGTAATTCTTCATCAAGATGAACTCTTTCTGCATTCATTCTTCTCAGATCATCTCCAAAGTCTCCTACAGGCAATGAAAGAGTTGCTCCTCCGATTGAATGCACAGCGGTTGACCCAGATGCTGTTGTAGCTGCATGCATTTCTCTGTTTGCCATTATATTTGAGGATGAAATGTTTTGTGCATTTTCTGAAACAATAAACATATGTTAGGAACAAAGACAGATTTTGTAAGACAATAGCATGAACAGCATTTGATTGACACCTCAATTCAAAGCGATTAGCCATCGCAGACAACGGAAATTCTCTCAACCAGTAATTCAAAACAAGCAAAGCCGCAAAAGTTTCTCTGAAACCTAGGTAGCTACTTCACTCGTAGTGTATTCTAGAAATCGTTTTTAAAAGCAAACATGAGCATAGATCAAAAGGAGAAGCCGAGAAGGATATATCTACACATCTACCTCGGGCATTTGATTTCTTTGGCTCAAAAGCCGATTGGCAGGCAATTCAATTCTTTATTTTTTTTGGGAGAATTCCAAAGAAACTCTGAATAACTTTCAAGAATTTTCACAATGTGCAGCAGACCAGTCCTGTATACAGTACAGGCCTTGCACACATGAACGTGACAAGAATTCTTAAAGAGTTTTCAAGTATTCTACACATTATGATAGGCTTGTTAGCTACATGAAAGACTGCACATTTGTTTAAAGGAGAATTCTTGCGCGGGACATTTTCAGTGTATTTATATGAAAGTGCTTAGGCTTAGCATCGACTCGTCAATGGAGATTTTGAATGGGATTATCGCACATTTCAATCCATCTCCATCGACGTTAATCTTGACAATCTCAAGGATTTAGGCCCCAGTTACACGATACCGGATTCATCACACACCGGATTACTTTTTACGTCGGATAGGGGGGTGCAGTTACACGACACCGAGGCAATCCGGTGTCACTCCACTCCGTTTTCGCGGAGTGACACCACTCCGCTCTGGAGGTGAGGTGAAAATGAATCCGATGCGCTCCGCTCCGCATTCCATCTCGTGTAACTGCACCAATCCGGTGTGACCCCACTCCGTTTGCTCGTGTAACTGCACCATGTCGATGTGACCCCACTCCATTTGGGCTTCACAGTTGTCAAAGACAATAGATTTAGACTTCGCAGTGCAGGGTACATACATACATACATACATACATACATACATTTGCTATTTTTTAAAGCAGGTTGCCTATAAACGCAACTATAAAGCTGATGTGGACCTGCTGTCTACTAAAATAGAAATAAAACATTTTACAAAAAAAAGAAAGAAAATTCTAATAGTTTTAAAGATCGTGTTTCAAATTTTAAAGTTAAATACTCTTACTAAAATATGAATTTTAAAGATTTAATAATAAATAAAATCCCTCTGTTTTTTCTGTATCAAACAGGCTTCTTTGTTAAATGAGACTGCATTTAAATGTTCCTTCATACTTTTCAACTGGTTCTTGAAAGTGTCTATTCCTTTGATACTTCTTAAGTTAATGGGTAATGTGTTCCATAACAACGGACCTCTCCATCTTACCGACGTTCTTCCTATTTCTCTGGAGCATCTTGGTAACTCGAATGACAAGTTGTCTCTTGAGCGTGTCAATTTTCGACTGAAATGTCTTTCTAGCGCTTCGGGGGCTGTTTG
>REGL01001118.1:91412-107032 GCA_004194395.1 Aurelia aurita complex sp. Pacific | reverse complement strand
GCACACAGCAAGTGATTCCTCCAACCACCGGTTTCTGTTTACTCTTTCCACTCCAGACACTTTAGGCCGCATCGGATTCTCACCGCTATTCTGGGACGAATCTTCATTTTCTCCTCGTTCTGAAGCACCAGTTCCCGCGTAAGAGTTTTAAAACAAACTAGGGATGTGCTGGTCGGCTAAAGTTGAAAGATTTTCAATAATTTCGTTGAATATTCGCTGTATATATTGAGATAAAAATAGAACTCCGTACGATCACCATAGAAAAACACAAACAGCTGATCGCGTGTTAAATACAACTCCCAGAATGCACTGCGCGCTCACAGGTGTGTGACGTAATCAGGGGAAAGGTCTATTGAATCCTCTTCTATGCGACTGTGTAAAAGACGGGATAATACACCCTTTCAATTAAACGGTGCATGATGGGTAATGTCGATCGCGTCCACAATACCTGGCCTAAATGTTACTAAATGAATAAATGTAGTTTGTTACATTAGTTGCCTTCATCTCTGCTCTCTCGCTTCGGCAGTCCACTCTTGTTTACTTTCTCAACGGTCTAAGGTTTGAACAGGGCCGCGCTCTGAGACTTATGGCCCGAAAACTGGTTCCCAGATCGACGCAGCTCGAGCCATAAGTCTGAGAGCGCGGCCCTGTTAAAACCAGTGCTTCCATGTACTGTTAGATATTTATGAATGAGATTTTATTAAAATCCAAGTCTCATTTCAAATCTGACCTTTATTTATGCTCCCAAACAAAAGATTTATTTGGTGTCCGAAAATCTGACCGCCGTGAACTTTTAAGACTATAATTACATATGGCATCCACTGTCTTCCCTTTACGGAAACTGTTTATGTCATTGGCATAATACAATGCGTCATTCACATGCTAGAAATCCAATTTCATTTATCGTTTAGGATATTTGCTTCATTCAGCAACTGTTTCAGGGTTTTGAATCTGGGTGAGATTTCCACAATGACAACATCAGCAAGCAATCGTAAGCAACTGGTTCAGCATATTTTACAGTTAAGAAGGATTTTTTTTAAACATTTTTAGTATCTACTGCATAATGTTGGCTTTCAGTACCAAGAAATACCCTCTTTGATTGATTTCATTTGAAAAATACTTTTCTGTTGGTTTTCGAGAGCTTTTCGCAAGTGTTTGATTACAGTACCATCACTATCTGGTAACCACTACCAACACACTACTCCTTTTTTACCATAATGAGCTTGTACAGTATGCTTTGGATGCAAAGTTGTTGGTGAATATATACTTACTATACTTTATCCCTTTTTCACAGGAGCATCTTCTCCAGTCTCTTATCTTGTATTGTCCCTCATTCCTTGGATTAGCCATCAAGCAACAGTAGTATGTGTTGTTCATTTGTATGTGTTGTTGTTGTTGGTTGTCAAACTGCAACCTTCGGTTTCCTAGGAAAGTGATAATTGCAACCTGTAAACTCTGCAAAATATATGTCCCAAAAATTAGGTTCCTTGCATGATAGACCCTACTGTAGACTTTTTTCAATTTTTATAAGAAACTAAGGTCCGGGGCTGGTAGGCAGTTTCTTAAGTTTTTGGGCCATTTTGCTACCAACAGTTTCTTACGTGTTTCTTATATTTCTAATGCCAGAAGTGTAAAGTTAATTTTGTTTTGTCTAAAGGGCTCCCAAATTACTTAGTAAGATCTCAAAACAAGTCAATAACATAATTAGCACTCAAAATAATGTCCAAACAGATGCTATAGCTGTACATTGTCAAAACATTTCTGACTTTGATAGTGAAATTAAAACTGTAAATTACAAAAGTTTCTTAGCTTTTGAAATTCAGGTAGGGTTGTTTCTTAACTTTTGAAAAATTGAGCCTACTGTTTCTTATAAGCGGTTTCTTATAAAAAAAAAATTAGTGTACTGTACATTCTCAAAATTGATAGCTTTCTTTTAAGTCAAATTGTACCAGTACAAAAATACAAGGCTAAACTTGGCATTGCACAGGCCAATTTTTAGCCTTGTAGCAGGGATTATGACCTTGTTATGACCTTGTACTAACCTTTGAAGAACATTTCAAGGCTATTAGTAGGATTCCAAGTTATAACCAGTCTAAGGACCTGTTCATATGGAGGCGAGCCAGCCCGCCTACCGGGCTGGAGGTTTTTGCCGAGATCTCACCTTATCCCTGTTTCCCATTCAAAGTTTGTTGTCTGTTCATATGAGCAGGCGGGCTGGCCCGGTAGGCGAGATCTCACTCAAGTACTGCCGAGATCCCGCTTGGCGAGATCAAAATTTTCCCATATGAACACTCCAGCCCGCCTGCCGAGACGAAAACGCCTCTACTACGCACGCGTGGGCATGCAAAACAATACCACCAACGATGGCACGTGACCAATTCCATCCCGGTAGGCGGGATGGATTTGACATATGAACAGAATGCGAAATCAGCTCACTTAGCGGGCCAGCCCGGTAAGCGGGCTGGCTCGCCTCCATATGAACAGGTCCTAACACGAGGTTTCCACAAGGCTAATTAGGGGCTAATTAGCGCTTTGCAAGCCATTTACAAGGCTAAAAAGGCTTTTCTAGGCTACAACAAGGTTTCAAGGCCATGACTGTAAGGCTTGTACAGTTTCAGTTTCAATTTCATATATTTCAAAATTCCACTACATACTATGCTAAAGACAAAAGTTAATTACGATGAAATACAACATACCGAACTAATTAACTAATATAGGACAAATACTACAGAAGAAATAAAAATGAAAAACGACATCATGAAAACAGAAGAATTGCATGTAGGGGAATTTCTTAAGGGGGGGCTCTCTCAGTAGCTAAGCTAATCGAGGAGAGAGCACCCCCTGTTTAAAGATGACTAAATATCATTGATTAGTTCTTTCAGAGCATCGTATAAAATTTACCTATAATTGTTGGTGAAATACATGGTTATTACATGGCCTTGTATTTTCATACAGGTAAACATCATCTTTTTATAATTATCATTTCGATGATGATGACAATACTGATGATGATGTTGATGGCAAAGAAGTATTTTATTGAAGTAAAGCCAGTTGGCATCAAAGAGAAATTTGAATGCAAACATCAGATCCTGAAATAATTTTGGAGGTTTCATACCAGCTGCCAGACACCCCCCTCCCATCCTCCACAAAAACTTAGAAATTATCAAGTGGGTTTCAAGAAAAGCTCATCTAATATCAAACAAAACTATTTTGGGCTCTGCTCTGATCTAGCTGACTGACTGATCTGACATTCCAAAATATACAGAGAGAAGAAAACAACATCTATACTTTCTACTAAAACTAAGTGTCCTCCCTCACATTCATGATTTCAGCCTAACTAAATTATGCCTTATCCAAAATCACACAAACATCTATTGATTTTTTGTTTTGTTTTGTTTTTTGCAACCACCTCTAAGGGGACCATTATATGGAAATAAGGTCAACTCGACCTTTTAATGCCATCCCTGCCACTTTAATTAGGGGTGATTTTAACTTGTTAACGCTGTTTTTATGCAAATTTTATTGTATCTTATTTATTATATGTTAAACTTTGTAAATCTTTACTTTTGTGGCAAATTTTAACATACATACATGATCAGAATCCCATGGAAAGGTGGAAGTTCAGTTTCTTTTATTATGTGACAGTTGAGTTGACACAGTTGTACGTTTTTCACTCACCCTGCATGATCTCTTAATATTGCAGTTTCAGTTTCATTCATTATCAATTAATAATGGCATCCTTGGTACTTTGGTTGGAATTGGAAGTCATCATTGGCATCGCACAGGACGACATTTCAATCAGGTCTTTTGGCAAATCAAAGAGTTGGATGCACTGATCAGTGGTTGGATCTCATGCATCTCATGAATCCCCTCACTTTCGAAAAGCAACAAAATGGCGGGAAAGATATAGGTTCATTACATGAGCTCTTTGGCAGCAATTCGTTGTTGTTGTTGCTATCATTTCAGTCAATTCAGCTTAGGAAGCGGATACAAGAATTTTTGTAATAAATATAAAAATGATCAGTTTGCATTCCAGCCTCCCTATGAACTCAATCTTTTTCCAAACGAGACTATTGATAGAGTGTGGAAGAAAAAATGGCTGCCGCTGCAGGAAAAATTGCGAAGCTGTTCGTTGCAAGATTACCTTGGAGTGCAAGTAGAGGTATAGTTAACATCAATTAACTTAACAGTGCCATGTACTACGAAAATATACGTATTCTACTTTGAAACAGAGGTACTCCTATCATTTGATTGAGCGAATAATTAAAAAGAGTGTGTGCAATTCAAATTCTATTGCAAGTCAGTCCTTTTTAGACAAAGTAGGCCTAGATTGCATTAATTTTCTAGAAACTGGTAGGTTCATGTTTTTTTCAAGACTGGTAGTACGGACTACCTACTAGAAACTGTGGTAGGAGATTTTGCACAGACCTTTGTTGAGTCGTTTTATTTGGAATAGAAAGAGATTGTTCAATATAATAACTAAGGAAATCAGCACCCTTTAAAACACACTTGTTCTATGTCAAACACCCATTTTCCTATACTGGTTCCAATCGACTTTTGTCTCCAAATATGGCAATTAAATCTACCCACTCTTCAAAGCTTCCATATAATTGTTTCTCTACCTTTGTCCAGACCATTCTGAGAAAAAAAATTTTATCAGTTGCTTCAAATCTACATCAAAATCCAACAAATGGAGTGGCATCAATACTAATGTAACCAATTTCTGGAAGAGACCCTATCTAGCTATAATAAGCCCACCCTTGTTTGTACTTAGAAATAAGTATTGAAAATCTCTTGTGGCATTTTGTACAACATACAGTAGCATTCCAATGCATTCATTGCATTCAAATGTTAACTCTTAATTCTCCTTTTTTGAAAGAATCTTTATGGAAGCATTTTGTGCAGTTTGGACCCCTGCGAGAAACCAAAGTGATATTTGTAAGTATGAATCCTGACAATTTGATGTTATATACACATATTTCTTTAAGAAACTGCTTATAAGAAACTCAATAATAGAACTCATACAGCCAAAAAGTTAAGAAACTCCAGTACGGGGAAAATATAACTTAAGAAGCTATTTATTTTGATAAAGGAAATCCTTCACTCACTAAGGTCCATTATTTACTGTATGTCTAAACACTGGAAAGGCTTGAAATGACCTTGTTTTGAGATGTTCACAAATGAACAGGTGGAACAGATAGTGAACATGAAGATTGTTATGGAACCTTTAAGAAACTTGTAAGAAACTCTTGAGTACTCAAAATCTCACAATTTTGAGAAACTTTCAGTACTGGCCCAAATTCTTAGTTTCTTACAACAAATATGTGGCATGATACTATGGTTCAAAGAACAATCATCTTGGAACCAAACTACATTTTTAGTTACACTCCGCTTTTTTCAATTGATGTAAAGTCTCTGAGCCAACATACAAAGCTACACAATAGCGGAGATAACATCTTTATAATCATAATAGTGGCCTTATAATTCGGACAGTGGGCAGTTAACATCCTGATGAATTGCCGACAGCACAACTTTTTGAAAGGTTTATTGTCTATGAGCTAATCAAGCAAAATATTTGCCCAGACAGTTAAAAATTTGCTATTTCTTCCCCAACTTGCTTTGCGAGATATAATTTTTCACCTGTAGGAAATTTGAAACAATATTTACCACTGTGGTTGGATCACAAAAATCTTGGCCTTGCGTAGGCCTTAACAGGCGATTACACTAAAGATGGCGGCAAGGAACTTTTTACCAAGATACACTGCGTTCTGTAATCAAATTCCTATAGAATTGTTAAAGATTCATTATTCGAACGCAATACATCTTGGTATAAAGTTCCTCGCCGCCATCTTTAGAGTAATTGTCTATTAGGATTAGCTGTAAATTAGCTATTGCTGTAAATAAATTGATGATGATGATGATGGTGATGAAGATCATGATGATGATGATGATGATGATGAGGCGATCTGAATAAAAGTATACTCATACAGTAGTTAACTACAGCAGTTCTCAAAGATAAATGCTATATACTACTGATGGTTAAGACTTGAGTTGATTTTGATCCATCTTCTTAGCAAACCCTCGTTCTTCCATGCAGATACTACTAAATAATTATTCCTCATTTCCCACAAAGTAATCCTTTTTATTCATCACTGACCAACCTGTAAGTATACGTTACATTGTAATTTGCAGGACATGAATACAGGGAGATCAAAAAAATTTGGATTCGTTGTCTTCAGAAATAACGATGCTGCTGAAACTGCAGTCAACTCTGGTCCGCATCATATTGAAGGAAAAGAGGTCAGTATATGTTGTTATCATTCTGTTTTTATGTTGTGCACTCTTTGATTTTTATATAAAGTTGTAGTTTTTTATTTGTAAGCTATAAGAATGAGCATAGGTTCCAAATCTTTAAAAAGGTTGAGTGTAGAATTGAGTGACCTATTTCTTTGAACTGAATGACTTCAAAGAAACTTAAGCTATTTTTTTTTTTTATTCAATGAAAACAATTAAAAGTAACAAAGAACAAGATTTATAAACTACGTGCCATCCATAGCGGGAAAGGACTATAAGCTATTTCTCTATAATTCTACCGTTGGACTTTTCTGAAATCTCTAATATTTTCAGAGTTAGAATGTTTTCTTCTTTTCCAAGAATTCAACAAAAATTTTCAAAAATAGTTAAAACCATCGTAATTTCTAAACCATTTGACGCAACACAAAGTAATTTCGAAGAAAACCATTGTTTATGAATGCCTACAATATGGTATCAAGCAAAAGTCTGTCACTCATTTGGTTTATGATTTAGAAATTTGATGACGTCACATCCTCAAATGAGCTGAAATTTAAAATACGCTATAATTTTGAAAAATATTCAAAATTTCTGGAAAGTCCAAAGGCAGAATTATAGATAAGTATCTAAAGTTTCTTTCAAGCCATTCAATCAGAAGAAATAGGTCATTAAATTTTACACCCACCTTTTTACGGCGAGTTGAAGATTTGGATGGAACCTATCCTATAAGAACGACTGTTTTCACTGATTTTTCTGATAAATGCTGGACTGGTGACAAAAAAATCAGGATTGAAAATTTTCCTTTGATCATTTACAGTAGACCTTTAAAATTAGGATATGCAAGATTTTCGATGAATACAGATCTATATAAATGCTAAAGATTTCAGACGTTAAAGTTTTGCAACATTTTGAGCTTCCGATAATTTTGATGTCTGAAGTGTTTTGAAAAATAGCCTTAAATAACGGACTGATCATATTAGACCCATAAACGCAACAAAAACACCGATATCAGTAGGAAGAAAACTGTCAACTCCTGTAAAAGAAACAATATCCAAAATAAACCTGTGACTAGAGAAAACTGTTAAATCCTGTAAGACAAAACCGAATTATTCTTAAAACCTGAAAGGAAAGAAATAAGGTAGTAACTCACCAGTAACTGCTGAAAAGATCAACGTGAAATCACCAAAAACTAGTTTCGTCGCACTCTCATCAGTTTGGTTCATCCGAAGAACAAATTACCAATGAAACAGGCCACTTTTATAGCAGACAAACAAAAAACCGAAAATCATACGCCAATAGCACCTAAGCCACTTGTTGGCTAAACTCAATAGACAACCGCGAAAGATCAAAGCCTTTGGCGCAAATTTGAACAATTGCAACGTGAAAATAAACTCCTTCTGTCGGCAGAGGGAGGGATCTCGAAGTTTAATAAACACCGCTTCTAGAACCTTGAGGTGGAAGTTTTTTTTGGAATCTGAATCTAAAATTGCTTTGAAGCGTTACGGCAGCTGTAGCAGTAAATCACGCATAAGCTGTTTGAAAATGTAATGTCTTTCTTACGATGTGCCAAAGTTTAAATTGGTTTGCTACGATAAAGAGGCGAAAAAACAATCACACAGCCTCGTTTTTGTTTGCGCAATATGACGTCACTTCGTTCAAATTGCTTATTTGAATACGTAATTTCACAAGGAGAAGGCAAAAAATAGTAGAAGAAAGTATCATACATCATTCATAGTAGTATTATCTTGTATTTTATCATCAATCGTACCAACCCCGGACTTGTCCTTTAACACCGACATCTACATCCACTCTTGAAGGACCTACTCGAGAGGTTTTGCCTTTAGTTGTAACTTCATATCTTTTTTGTTCAGCTGTTTTTTGTTTTAATCTTTCCAGATAGCTGTTCTGCTGTCAGATTCTTCTGCGAAGAAAGAACCAGTGAAGGACAGTACTTGACAAAGGACAAATTTTAGATTTAGTTTTATTTCTCATAGATTTCAATTTTTGTCTGGATGTGAATGTTCGTATTGTTAGTGGCTCTTTTCTGCGTACTGTATACAGCATATTCCGGTTAGCAATGTTAAAGTTTATAAGATAAAAGAATTAGCTCATTATGTAAGTCTCAGCATCGCTCATTGAATTGGATGGTATCGTTTATATGAGAGAAAATAAGAAATCAGATTAAAAATTTTGAACGAATCACGTCGTAAGTCTAATAAAATCCAGCTGAATAACACAATCTTTGGGTCACAGCCCTTGTCGTCAGAGCCATTATATTTTCCGAGAGTTTCTATATATTTTATTGGGACGTCATAACAAAATGGCGCAGAAATTCAAAAAACAATATCAGAATTCGTGAATCGTGATCTACATGGAAAGTTGACCCAAATGAACTCCAAGAGAGTAAAATTGGCAGAGGGGTAGGGTTCCATCTCGTTACGCCAAGAAACGTTGTTGACGAAAATGTGGTCTTCAATTTTTGGCCACGACTGTAAATAGCAGGTAGCTTGTATGCAGATAGTAATTGTAAATAGCAGGTCTACCCTTGAATATGCAACCAACATTTCACAAAATGCATATGACCATTGTTAACGTATGATTAACGTATGATACTCATGATGTTCATAAAGGACCACCACATCATACCTTTTCAGATTCAGCAATTTTTATTACACTCGTGACCCCTTTGCATAAAACAATCTGATAGTGTTATGGTATCCTAGCAAAGAGTCAGTCCTTCCAGCATTACAAACAGTGGTGGACACTTGGGGAGCGAGGGGGTGCGATGGCCCCTCAATGTTGACTAGAACAAAAGTCTTTTGATCAAGAAAAATATAAAAGAACAATGCATTTTAACAAAAACAATAGCTTGGCCCCCCTACAAAGATGGATTTGAATATTCACATCATTGCTAGGAGAAATTAGAGAAAACGTACAGAAATGATTCGATGATCGAAAAATATGTTGATGAATTATCATTGATTAGTGATTTTATTACAGTAGATATCTTTACCATCTGATTTAAAACCTGGGCCGGGTTGTTCAAACCACGATCAGCGCTAATCTTGGATTAAAGGTATGATTCTGTAGTCATTTGCATAGTCCTAATCCGGTATTAGCCTTATACCAGTTTTGAACAACCGGGCCCAGATCGCTGTCTGTAACTACAACTGAAAAGTTGTCTAACTTTCCCCCAATAGCTTTAGTTTTTGCTGTAGTTTGTGCCATATCAGATTTGTCAACATATTATATTAAACAAATATCTCAAATTTTTTGTTAGGGGTTACCTTTTTTTTGGCACATCCATTATTTTGGGACGCCCTGTATGACAGCAATTCGTCATAGTTTAGATAAACATAATACAGTAAAAACACGCATTAAAGACACTGGATAAAGAGCCCTTGGGCAAAAGCGAAGTACCCCTTTTGACTGGAGAAAGGAACAAAACCATAAGATATTGAGACTCCCCGAGTCCCCTGCTAAATTTGTTAATATTCAACTTAAATGCACGTAGACGTACCTTTTTTAAGATCATCCATAAAACACCGGAAGTACGAGTTTGCAAAGTCAAATTTTAGGGTGCACCTGAAACCAGAGGTTTTGAAAAAGGCCTAGCCATGATTCGACGTCATGGGTATTTTCCAAAGCACCTGTAAACTTTGGTTCTCAGTTTTTCGTTTCGAAAAGAATTATAGACAGTATAGACGCATGATCACGATCCTAATCAAACGAATAGCATAAAAATGTGGCAAGAAAGATAAACTCGTGCCACATCTCCAAAATAAACGTGTATGTGCTCCTTTCCCCTCCTTGGATAAGAATAACGTTTGCAATGAAATGCAATGCAAGGACCGAATCCTCAGAAGAAAAGTAATTTCAAAGACAATCGAAGCATCTCAGAGTATTATTCTTTTCAAAACTACAACTAAAATCAAAATAGAAAATTCCTTTGCAAAATGCTTGTGATATCAAATCATGGCTAGGCCCTTACTTACAATTTCTGGTTTCAGGCGCACTCTAAATTTTGACTATGTGACCTCGTGTCTCCGGTGCTTGATGAACGATTTTAAAATGTAAGGTACTTGCATTCAAGCAGAATATTAACAATGGTAGCTATGTAATCGGAAAGTCCCGATATCTTATCAGTTCGTTCCTTTATCTTTTGAAAAGGGAGTACATTTTTTTCTATACACCCGGTACATAAGAAGGGATGACCGACCCCTGCTAACCCTAATCTAGCTCTAACTAGCCCTTACTTACCGTAACTAACCCCTAACTACCCTAACTAACCCTAACTTACCATAAAAACCCCTTTTCCAAAACCCGCCAAAACCTAACCTTTACTCTAACCCTTACCCCATAACACACAACCCTCCAACATTGAAAGCTGGTCCGCTAAAGTGCAGACTTGCTCATAAGAACCCCCGGGGGGTCTACTTAATACATTGAGCACCCGGGGATGTGCCTGCCAATAGGGCCCCATTTTCGGAAGAAAATTCCAGGACAGGGTTATACCTTTTGTGTATTTATTCCGGCACAGGTATGTTCATTGAAGCTTTTTTCCCAGGACAGGTCAGATTTGACATGCAAAATTAAGGTAACTTACAAAAGACACTTGTATTATCCTGGACAGGTACTATGTTTTCAAACATCTATTCCAGGACAGGGTCATGACATTTTCTTTTGGCAGGCACATCCCCGTTGTTTTTCTCCAAGGTAGACCCCCCGGGTAAGAACCACTTCAGCATGGAAAATGAAGCCGGCTATAATACAAAAGATTACTAAAGTTTGAAACACTGCTGCAAACCCAGACAAATGTGCGAGATGTTAAAACAAATGCATATCAACAGAGTACAAAATGTCAATCACTTTCATCCAATTTCAGAAATGTGAAAATCTACTTGTTTGATTCATCTAGTAGGCACAATCACAATGATTTAAAGGCACACTGTCGAGGCACTGATTGAATGAATAAGACCATATGAAAGAATAGAATTAGGCAGGCTTCAGTAATTTCGCTGTACACTGAAATTCACGAAGATGATAACGATCAGACTCCCTTTATTCTCGAAACAAAGTATGATCTAAGAGCATAAAGGCTTTATAATGATCCAGAGAACAGGTCTTTTATTAGGGATTTCAACATCACAACCAGCCAATTACAGCCATGACAGGGTGCCTTTAAGAACTGATTTAAAGGGGCTCCGTCGTCAAAATGTAAACAAAACGATGATTTTTGCAGTTTTTTGAAAGGTGATATCCCACAGGATTTTCGTTTTTTTTTTAAATGAAAGTTGCTGTTTGGGCATTAATCCTTGTACTTCACTAAGGAACAAACCAAACATTCATCTCTTCTACGATTGNACAATGGATGAACAATGGATAATTAATGACACGTGCGAGTTTACAAACTTGTTTATTGTTTGGCGACGGAGTCCCTTTAAGAACCTATTGAGGCTGTTTTTCTTTGACGCATCCTATACATTTGAGCCACTTTAGTCTCAAGCTCGTACCCAGTTACAATGAAGGTTTTTCGTAAACTGCAACGCCTACGGAGCCTGTTAGGCTATTCAGCAATTTCATTGGCTTTGTTCGAAACAAAGGAAGTTCCTCAGCTCTCACCTTGAAAACCTGGCGTTCAGTCGAATGAAGAACGTTCGAATGGCTTTGGTTACAATGAGTGGCGTTCGAACCACGGAATTTACATTTCGAAAGATTTGATTTCATATATTTAGGGAGGATAACCGTTCAGCAAGTACTGATTTTCAAGGGGCCCTCCATCTACGATAAAACCTATTTACAATATGTCAAAAGTTTAAATAATTAATCTATTAAAATCAATGTTAAAAAAATTATCAGTGTTAAAATCAATGTACAAGGTATCTAGAATATATTATCTACACAGCAGTCTACGCTAAATATGGCTCTTGAAGGCATTAACCGAAGATGCCTGTTTAAACCTCAGTTGAAAGACTGTTCCAGCTTTTTGCACCCCTGAACCAAAGCATTTTTGTCCGTTTGCAGAACTTTTCAAAGGCAGCCTTAAGTCAGTATTTGTATTTCGTAGGCTGCGCTCGGTGCAATCAGCTCTTTGGTGAAAAGATCGCAAAGATAGTTAGGAGCAAGGTCGTTGACGCATTTATGCTAATGTTGTGCCTGCTGTCTGCCAAAGTATGCTAATTATTCCGATCAAAATCTGCCAAAATTTGGCAACCGGTCCCAAGGGTATCTGTTGAGGTCTAGCCTCCTATTGATAAAAACAGATGGCCTTGGGAACGAGGTTGCTTCAGCCTGTCTTAGAGAATCGCAGGTTCTTTTATGCGGCTTTTTAAAGCCATTATTCTTGTCTTCAGTGAGAATGTTTGAATCTCGCGAATCTTGATTTCTTGCACTACAGTATTCGTAGAATTTAAATTTGAAAAATTGATCAATTCGAATCCGTTGCGTCATTGTCTCAATAGACCTTTTAGCTATTCTAAAAAGAATCTGAATCGAATGACATTTTGATACATTTTGTAGAATTTTTGAATGTGCACAGAAGAGAAAGACTTTTCGTATAAAGATGTATACAAGTGTCGCTCGATCCAGACTCTTTCGTAGAATAGCTAAGCTAAAAGATCTACATATAGAGGTTTTGATCGAGCGTCCAAATCTGGTAAAATTTGGTGAAGGAAAACAACATCATGACTCCCGTTCTCAGTAGAAACACTCCTACCTGTAGCAAGAAGTTCCTTCGGGTCTCAGAACACTTTTCAGAGAGTTAATCAACAATAACGTTGCTCAAATTGACTTACGAGTGGTTCAGTTTATAGCTACACTGTCAAGTTTTATTCACTTCTTTTTTCCTTTATTTTCATTGGTCGTTAGCTGATTTGTTGTGTTACAGTTTAAAACAAAGTGCGAGCATAGAAGAGACCAACAACACTTGCCTGTGCGTAAACTAAACCATCGCTAACTCACTTTGTGCAAAGTAATTGATAACAAAATCTCTGAAGCAACTTCATGCCATAATAGCTAGCAGTGTATCCATTTAGAACGGGAGTCATGCTTTCGTTTTCCTTCCCAAACTTTACCAGATATGGACGCTCGATCCAAACCACTTTTCTAGCAAGTAATAAGGTCTATTTGTTCGGCCTTGTGGTAGAATATATCCACATTACAAAATTACTTTCAGATTAATTGCACATTTTGTTACATCACATGATTCGAAAACACTGCTTCTAAAAAAAACAAATAGTTTGAAAGTGATTTTAAGACTTTGCAGCGTTTCATGAAAATCGAAGCCTTTATTTAACATGGGAAATAAACGCTTTCCTACAAACACAACATTGAAAAGGCCAGTGCCGAAGCGATAAGAAAATTAAGAGGAGGGAAGACTTCTGCGGAGCCCCCACCCCAGCCAACTGTCGGTGAAGGAGTTGTTATTGTAGTTTTTGCAGTTGGAGTTGCAATCGTGCCTGGGCTCACACTTGCCGTGGCCGCAAAATACTTGCAACTAGCTCCATCTCCAACATATGAAATTTTACATGTGCAGTTGTACGATCCGATACTGTTGCTACAAGTTGCATTGGTGTGGCATGGATTATTAAAGCATTCATTAATGTCAACACATTGCGTTCCATTTCCAGAGAATCCTGTTTTACATGCACAAGTGTATGATCCAATGTTGTCGCTACATGTTGCATTAGTGTGGCATGAATTATTCAAGCATTCATTGATATCAATACAATGAGCTCCATTTCCAGAGAACCCCGTTATACATGCGCAAGTGTATGATCCAATGTTGTTGCTACATGTTGCATTGGTGTGGCATGGATTATTAAAGCATTCATTAATTTCAACACATTGCGTTCCATTCCCAGAGAATCCTGTTTTACATGCACAAGAGTACGATCCAATATTGCTGCTACACGTAGCATTGATGTGGCATTGATTATGCAAGCATTCATCGATATATACACACTGTACCCCATTT
This sequence comes from Aurelia aurita complex sp. Pacific, assembly GCA_004194395.1. Classification (NCBI taxonomy): domain Eukaryota; kingdom Metazoa; phylum Cnidaria; class Scyphozoa; order Semaeostomeae; family Ulmaridae; genus Aurelia; species Aurelia aurita complex sp. Pacific. Next base: position 92,766 of record REGL01001118.1, on the reverse strand, counting down.
CCAGAGAATCCACTGTTACAGGTACAAATGAACGAACCAACGGTATTTTGACAGGTGGCATTGTGATGACATTGGTTGCTTGCTGCACATTCATCGATGTCTGGGGAGAAAAAACGGCCTGATTAAACAAATACGAAACCTGATTTCAGCTCAAAGTTTTCCTTTATGATTGATCTCTCACTAACCATAGTCCATTGAAAGCCTATTATCTCTTTCACGTCCAAACTTCCACGGAAGAAGCAAGTCCCAAAATACACTCATATGCATTTCCTTGAATTTCCACTCAAGTACTGCTTTATTGAATGAACTAACGAAGATACATTTTCCACTGAAGTAGTGCCACTTAGACAAACTACAGCGAAGCTAAAAGGAACGCGGAGGCGCGGCGAAGCCGCGCCGAGCGGGCCTAGTTGTTTCTACGGGCTGCTAATCGGGCTAATTATGCGCTAGTTTTCTGAAAACTATGGTTACGAGTTCCATAATCACGAAAATCAGACTATGAAACCTGTCTCAAAAATTAATTCTTCTCCTACTCCAGGTTAGGTTAACTACGGTATTTTTTATCACTTTGGCCAACAACAAAAGAAGGAGATCAAAAGAGCGGAAGGGCTGGAAGTCTTTGCCACACCATTGAATAGCTCAATACTGTTATGCCTCTGCGGAGGAAAACATGGGTGGTTAGACGCTGCAGTTGTGCATGTGCATGTGCTGAGTGCCCCCTGGGATCAGCGTCCCTTCTGAATATATGTACGTTACTCTGAGAAGATTGGTCAGTTGGGAAATTGGATGTTGATTAATCAGACGTTAGAATTCTAGATCTTCGATGTAAGTTGAGGTATAGAGTCGAACGAGGCAAGATATTGCAAGAGGAATGACAATCTAAATTCGGTATACCACAATTAGATCTTGAGCTCAGGTCCTGTAGAGAACACGGAGAATGAACCCGCTTATTTATATGTGCGTCTTCAGCAGTGTGCAGACTGAGGAATAAGTTAGAGAATAAGAGAGTGATTTAGAAGTCGTCCTACAAATAGAAGACCCTCCTCCTTACGGTATAGATTCTCCTCGGCAGAAGCAAACAAACTGCCTGTGAGTAAAAAGAATGTTTTGATTTTAGGTTTGTTTTGAAGGTTTCTTAAGGTTACTGTATCCCTTCAGTGACCACTCACGGTGTTTTCTCTCTTGATTATCACGCCCGCGACATAACACGTATAAACTATACATCATTCGATTCGTCATTAAATAGGGAGTATTTACGAGCCAAAAAGAATACAAATATCCGAAAATTGGGCGTTATACATTCCGAAAACGTGAAAATCGAACCTTCCCCCCTTCTAGAACCTCCCTGTCCCCC
>REGL01001118.1:60975-79898 GCA_004194395.1 Aurelia aurita complex sp. Pacific | reverse complement strand
CTGTTATGTTCTGTTCTGGTCTGGTCTGGTCTGGTCTGGTCTGGTCTGGTCTGGTCTGGTCTGGTCTGGTCTGGTCTGGAGAAGGACACAAATTTGATCCTTTCGAGATTAATATTTCTACTCTCAAAGCACCAATATCAACAAACAAGGTACCTATATCCAAGTTAACTATCGAGGAGCATTTCGAGAGCCATTAGCCATTATCAAAGCTAAATCAACATTCACATCATTTGCGTGAATTTTTGGCATCTGACAGCATGTAACTCGGTTAGTTGTCAACCAAGCCTAGTGGAGATTGCATGAACATGTTGTTTTCCTTGTCAACAAATATCCAAGCAGCCAGTGCACTCCGTTCGTTGTTTGTTGCAAATTCTTTGGTATTCTCTCTCTCAAATTAGATGCAGGCCTCATTAAAAATATTCTGTGCCTGCAAGCAAATGACATGCAAAATGTGCCTGTAATCAAAACACGCTGAATACAGTAAAGGTGCCGGCAACTAATTTTTCAGTGATATTTTGTGCCTGTGAGCAGCATCGTGCGCTTGCGTAAATTAACGAGGCTTGAGTAGATGTCACTTGAAATTTGTGATCACGCCAAATAGTTAACGGAAAACTCTTCAATTGTATTATTCGCAGGCATTTCCCTGTGACATCTAATTAGAGACTTTAGGTCTAGTAGAATTCATGAGACATACGGAGAAGCAGAGAAGTAAATGATTGATAACTTTATTCTTTTGTTTGGATTAGCTTGGCTCAGCTTAGCAAGCCAAGTATGTTTGGCTTAGCAAGCCGTAAGAAATGTTTCAGCAAAGTTGCTGATGACGTTACCTTCGTTTGTAGTACTGTGTATAAATTTTGTATTTATGTTAAAGTATGTAATGGCCATGGGAAGTCATGGTCTTTTGCTCCCCGGGCATCGTTCTCGTAGTATCGTAACGTAGCTTGTAGTTGCCTTGTAGTTGCCTTATGTTTGTTGCCTGTGGTAAAACCAATATCAAACGACAATATGATAAATAGATAATTTCAGTAAGAAAAATAGCGTAAATGTTGAAAAAACACGACGTTTCAAGCATGTACCTACTCGTTATCAAGTGATATCAAGCACACTTGATAACGAGTACATGTTCGAAATGTCATGTTTTTAACATCTACGCTAGTAGTGGCACCGAAATCAATTATTCATCATATTGTAGTGTAATTATTAATTTTTGATGCAAGTTTTTAATGGAATATAGACAAAAACATTACCTCAACTTGCTTCTTTAAACATGCCATAACCGCTCCTCTGTTATCTGTTTCTCCTACTGTTTTGCAAAATTTGTTTACATCTGCGCTACAAAATTCAGCGATGTCTGGATCAAGCCTGAAATCTAAGAACAAAAATAAAATGCCTTTAAGCTGCTGCAATTAGGCTGTTTTAGCCAAGGATGTTAGGACACCCATGTATTGATCAAATATTTATCTATCTGGCTTTGATCTTTGTTTTCCTCTTTGTTTTGTCTCAACTTGTGTCTTAAATTGGCCTAACCGTTAAGTTGTTTGGTTATTCAAATCGAAGTCCCTTGTATTCCTGTGTGTTAGCACACCTTCACAGAAGAAAACGTTTCAATCTGGCCAATTTGAGACACAAGTTGAGACAAAATAAAGAGGAAAACAAAGATCAAGGCAAGGTAGATAAATATTTAATCAATACATGGGTGTCATAACACCCTTGTTTTAACCATTGGTAACGAGGTTTTTCACGAAATAGTTCTAAATCATTTGCTCTTCTGACACTACTGGCTGAGTCAGAAAGATGTTTAGACGTTTTAAAGGATGTAGTTCTCAAACCATTTAACAGATTCCTATAAACTGATATTACCTGTGTTGCTAACATATCAACTTAGATAACGAAATATAGGTTTTGAAAATTGGTTGTATCATTCTCAAATTACAATGGTTTTTATGAAGATGCTCCATCTCAAAATCTTTCAAAATAGGTCTAAATCCTTGATTAAAGGGGCTGTACAACCCGCGCTCTCTGCGTGGAGCTGCGTGTCAAATCATCGAATGTGTTCATGCTAAACACAACGCAGCTGATACCAATTTTGCACATAGAATAGTAATCCAAAGTATCCGCGACAATCTCGGAAATATAAGTCTCCGTATGGTATCGAAGCTCTAGTGGAGGATTTGTTTTATTTTTCTAAAACGGAACATTTGAAGGTTTTTATGGATATCATCAGTTTGCAGCAATCGGACAAATGGTTTTAGAGCCAAAGGCTTCTAAACATTTTTCTGACGCACCCTGCATAGGGAGAAATCAATTCTGAAAGCAATAATTTAAAGGTAATGTGTCCATGTAAGTACAGCGGCTTTGCAGGGGCCATGCCAATTTCACGTGATATTTTATGTGATCACTTTGGTAACAAAAGCCCACTACGTTGCAAGGAGTGATCTAAGCAGACTGATGACTTACTTGCGGTTGCGCTTTCGGAGCTAAAATTGTAGTTCGCATGTAAACAGTTAAATTCTGCCAATCAGTGCGCGCTCTTTGAGGCTCTTTGTCAGCATCGTGTCAGCACATTGAGACATGAGTGTATACGCGGCTGTACTTACATGGACATATTGCCTATAAAGAAGTAAATCGATAAAAAGAAGATGTTACCTTTGGAACCTTCTTTTTGCCTTTCGAAAACAATTTCCCTGCATCTGAAAGTTGAGAAAATTTACTTAGTTAAAGAAATGATACAAACGAACAAAACATCCCAGAAGACAAGTTTAAGAAAAACAAAATTTTCCCGGGCATTGAATTATAGCTTTTTCATATTCATTACAAACTTTTACAAAGACGAGCTACTGAAAACACTACATGTGAACTATTTTACAACATTACAAGGACGGTACCACAGGGAGCAAAATATCCTGACTGCCCCATGGCATTAAATAGAGAAAATACAACTAACAATACAAATAAATATACAACAACAAAAGATCATACATGAACGATACTAACTGATAAATACTGGAGCCGGGTTTCACAGAAAGCAACAGAAACCCTAGCCGAGAGAACTACTTAACACACAACGTACGAACTACTTTACAACACTACAAGGACGCTACCACAGGGAGCAAAATATCATGACTGCATAGCATTAAATGGAGAAAATCAACTAACATTACGACAAAAGATACAACTACAAAAGGCTATATATAAACGATTCTAACTGATAAATGCTGGAGCCGGTTTCGCATTGGATGTCAGGCGAGCATAAGCAATAATGCTGAGCAACAGAAAGCCGAGAGAACAACGACGACAACAACTGCCACCGTCACTGCTCCCCACCAAGAGTCCCAATTGCCCAAGCCAACGCTATCAGGTTGGAGTTTCATTTAACAGTGGTGATGATTTTTAAGATTAACATTTAACTGGAAATGAATTGCCATTCGTACTATAAGCCTAACATCAAAAGCGAACTGAATCATATCACATGGCATAAAATTCAACAGGACGAAAACAAGTCCTGACTTACTGTGGAGTCATGTCAACATCATTAGTGTGTTCTCTTAAGCAACTCAGAAACTTCGCTGGGTTCTCTTCCATGCAAAATTTCTATCAGAAAGATGAAGAATGATATGAAATATAATATGTGAAGATCCAAAATGCAATGGTGTGGGAAGAAAACTTTTATAATGCAGTAGAATAAAATATGTATAACTTACACTCAGCAGATATCACTGATAACATTAATTTTGGTAGCCTACGCGTAGACATATTATTCCAGGAGAAGAAAGGGTCTACCAAACAAAGATCAAAGGCTTGCCACGGCTGCCTAATTATTCTAATCATCCATTCAAATAAAATTGAAACACATCTCAACAAAGGCAACATCAAGCAAGCTTTTGCTCTTTGTTTCGTGGACCCTTCTTCATTTGGAACAATGGGTCTACGCGTAGACTATAATTTTGGTGACCATCACACATTCTTCTGCAAAATATCATTTGGGTCAGCCACCGGGCGGACAACGGACATGGCCTAAATCTAAATCACCTGCTATTTTTTCTCCCATTTTTGCTCCAGGAACAAATTTGCTCCCAGCGGGAAATTTTTGCCGTTCTGAGAAGAGTTTGGCCATAAGGCCCTCAACTGGAGCGACAACAATAGCAACAATTCACTTCAATTAGATGACCGTAGGTTGAGGCTCCTTGTGTAGTGAGGCTAGATACAAGCAACCAATTTAAGTGGTGGTGTGAGATGAAAACTTAATCTGACAATCATTTCTTATGATCTGCATTATACGTCCAAACCTTAAGTAGCTTGCAAAAGAACACACTGACATGAAGTCCAAGCAACTTCAAGGCTTTGCAATATTGCTGAATCTTATTTGGTAAAAATTTTCATGATCGCTAATATAATCGAATTGGAGGATTTTCCACAAAAGTTAATTTTCTTGGATCAACGTGTCAATAGACGGACTTCCAATTTGAATAGCCAGCCCAGTAGACTCCCAAACCTTACTTTGCGTAACCCAGAAACTGGATTCATATCACAATACCATTCTACAGTGAATAATATTTCTACAACTTTTTCGTACTACTTTTAGTTTCACGCAATTAGCTGCTTTCATCCAAATAATCTGAAGGGCAATGATATAAAAGTTCTCGAGAAAGTGATTGACATGATAATTTGTCAATGAATTCTAGGTAGCTCTAAAATTCTTATCAGAGGCCACAGTAAACTGTACCTTGATCATTGGTTTGCAGACATGAGTCAGCTCATAATCTAACGATGGATCTTGCACTTCTTCTAGCTGTAAGTAAAAAGAAATTCAAATTACTGGAAAGATTGGGGAGGGAGTTTGCCTGGCCTTACAACAACAGAGGGCAATTGTGACGTAGAAACATCGTCTTGAAAACTATTGAGGGGCTCGAGCCCATCTACCCATGCTTCCTACGGGCCTGCTTATATATCAACTTTAGGTACTGTGAAAGTTACATTTAGCCCTCCCTCTCTTGTATGCCCCTCTCTAATAGCTCCCTCCCTTCTAAACAAACGTATTTACATAAGCCCCCTTTCTTGCATCCAATGCAAAAGCTAAAAAGGTTTTCCATTTATTTAACTACAAGCAATTTGAATGTAAATTTCCATATGGTTTCAGATTGAAACTGCATTTAATTTGAGCAACTGAATCACAAAAAAGTGTGTTGATTGAAAAAATACAATGTAAAAGACCCAAAAAATCATGAAAAGGCCCGCCCTCATCAGGCACCACCCTATTTATGCTTTCCCCCTGGCCTCTCTGAAATCAAATTAGCTGGCCGGGGGCTTGAGAGGGTTTTCGCGGTATGTCGAGTGTACGGCAGTTCTCTGACAATTGTATTCGACGTTCTGAGAGCAAGATGAAATCCGATATTCGTGACTGGATGAGTGATAATGGTGGTCATATACTTAAGCACACAAAATATCGAAATGGTAATAAGAATTTCTAACGATATGCAGAATGTTACTAATACATGCAAAGGGAAAAAGAGAATTGCTTTTAAAACAAAAACTAGCAGTAGAACAGATCAAACATGTTTCAGTTGGACACATTGAGCATAGTACAGAATGTCTGAGAGGAGACGATAGATTAGACGTGGTTTGAAATGTTTAACTACGATGTCTGCGTTTAATTTCCATTAAGCTAAGATTATTTGTAGGATAACAAGTTGTGCCCAAAACATTATCAAGAAGTAGACTCACTTCTACTTTAAAAAGCTCTTTAAAGCACTCTTTGGACAACTTGTTTTCATTTTGTCGCAAGCACTCTTCAGCCTGAAAATAAAAATAGGAACATACTTTATACAGCAAAAATCTAACACAATGAACAGTTAAAATATCTGCCATACCGGGAGCGCCAATATTGTTCCCACTCTAGACAGACCTTGATAAATTGTACAAAAGGCCGATTCAAAAGATTCATGATGCAATCCGGTAACTTGTTGTCAATTTTTGGAGAGTTGCAAGAATTACAAGCGATTTCATAATAATCATTGGTTTAGAAACAGCCAGATCGATAAAAAACATCGATCAAATTTCGTAAATGGTGGATTTTGTCTATTTGATTCAGGAGCTGTTTTGTAATAATTTCATTTAAGCCCTAGACGCGCGAGAATTACGATTCCTTTTGCTCGGCTTCGGAATCAAATCAATAAAATCCGCCAGACAGAACTTTAGATTTACCCTTTTTCTATCGTTATAAGCACATAANGAGGCCTGTCAAATCTTTTATGAATCACTCGCACTCTCTGTGATATTAGGAAAGTTTATTTGATATTTTTAGGTTGGTAATGGCCCCCCTGGACCAAGAGGTGCACGTATTGTGTGGGGAGGACCTGAGTGCAATTGGCTCGTAGTCTCTGGCTTCTCAAGGTAAGATACATTACTTGGCTGATTTAGTATGAGGACGCGAACATTTGAAATTTGAATTTTTTCAGATCATCATAATTTCTAAACCGTTTGACGAAAAATGTGTTAATTTTCAAGAACACCATATTTTATGGATATCTACAATATGGTATCAAGCAAAGCAAAAGTTTGTCACTCTTCTGGTTTACGATTTAGAAATTTGATCATGTCACATCCTCAAATGAGTTGAAATATGAAATATGCTGTAATTTCCAACATAGTCAAGATTTCCTGAAAGTAGACAAAGTTTCTTTTAAGTCATTCAGTCAAAAGAAATAGGTCATAGAATTTTACACCCACCTTTTTACACCCATTTAAAGATTTGGAACCTATGCTCTGTTAGCTACTCTGGAGTCTATAAGCTTACTCGAGCTTTTACGGTACGTATGCAGTGTCTTTGTCATTAACTGTGTTATATGCTCCAGTTTGTTTCTGTGAGGTGAGCTGATGGCTAAAACTGGGCCTACACAGATTCTTTTTTTTCAGTCGTCGTTCAGTTTACCACAGACCCCGGAGGGGGGGGGGTACATGATTGAACATGTAGGATACCATGTTGCTTGCAGTCAGATTTTGGTGTTTCTAATCGTTGATTATCTTCTTCATTTCAGATCAGGCTTTCGATGCCTTTATGTCTATGACAGTAAGGATTTGAGTAAAGAAGTCGCTTTTATGGAACTTGAAGCATCGCCAGCTACACTTATGCTTTTTTATGATGAAGGCTCATCGACTGTGTTTGCAACTGGAAAGGTAAATCAGTCAAAGTATTTGATTTGATTAAACTTGTTGCAATTGTCAAACTTGTTGAAATCATCGCAAAGTACTCTCAATTTTCATTTATTTTTACTCAAAGGAGAGTTGCTCCTTTTGAAGGATTGTAGAAGATGATCTTCATTCAAAAACTAATTAGCATCATGAAAATAATGTTACACTTCTCGCAAAATAGAACCAACGCTCGTGCAACGGGTTACAACTAATCGATTTCAAGAAATCCCCAAATTACCCCCATAATTATCCACAATCGTTGTTTTAGAAACAGACATTTCTGTGTCGTGAAAATGAATGCCAAACTCTTTGTAGTCTTCACGACAAGGAGGCAGGATTTTGATGACAAATAAAATTCGTCTAGGCCTGAAGAAGCAATCAGCTTTGTTTCGAAAGTTTTAAAATGTTCACACGACCCCTTTCGATTACCGGTTAGAGCTCAGTTCTCGAATCCTGCGGTCTTGAAATTCTACTTGCACAATGTTTACCATTTTCTTGTGAGCGAGAGTCCCGTTCGTTAACTTCTTTGTCTGCAATAAAATTGTATTGGCATCATGTGAATGTAGTCTTGGACTGTTCATCGATATATCATACTTGCTTCAAGTCCATTTCTTTTCTTCGTCCGTGAATTTATAGAGGAAATGTGAACCTCTTTTAAAATGTTCGCTTCTTCGCATTTCCTCTATTAATTCATGGACGAAGAAAAGAAATAAACTTGAAGCAGGTCGATCGATACATTAAAGCAAAAATCTTCGAAATCGGTCAGTTCAATCCAAAACGTTCGACTCACTTGGTAGGCCTGATTTGACCAAAAGCCAGAGATGCACCCACATGGGTCAAACGGACCGGCGCTCCTTGAAGATGTTGCTTCGATGAGTTCCAATTAAAGACTTTGGTATTAGGAATGAACCTGGGCCTACTTACACTTGAGCAAGATCAACATCAAAGAAAGAAGGGACTTGTGACGTTCTTATATTATGTTGTTGTTGCTGTTGTTAGGTTCGATTCGTGTAATCGTGGCGGACTAGGCCACGCGATTCGTTGATCTTCTTTGCATCTATCTTGCACAATCTTACAGGACTTGTGTATACATTGCCAGCAAAATTTGTTTCAGAAAAATCCTCTTTTTAGTTTCCTGTCAAGCTAAAGGCAGTATGTTCCCTAGATGATTGGAAATAAAACCGATAAAGACCTCTATTTTATATTCCACAACTGTACGCTTATTTGGGTTTTCCAGAGAACGCATAATTGTAGAGACCCTGTGATGCGTGAATTTGACTCCAGTGATAAAATACTTGGACTTGCTACATGTCACTCTCTTTTTTAGTCCAAATTGTCTGGAAAATGCGAAACCTGAAGAAAAATAAAGAAAGAAAAAAAGATAAGGAGGGGAGGGGAGGAGAGACTTGTACTTGTACTCCTCCCCTCCCCTCCTTTTCTTTTTTTCTTTCTTTATTTTTTTTTCAGGTTTCGCATTTTCCGGACAATTCGGACTAAAAAAGAGAGAGACTTGTAGCAAGTCCATAAAATACTCAGAACTTGCTCAGAGCAGTAGGGGACAGACAGAGAGACTATCTTGCAGTTACGCACAAGGATGAGATTTTAAACATTTATCAAAGTTTTGTTTACTCTATAACGTACATTTTTTATGTCCAAGCGGTTTAATGTTCTTGTAGGTTTACCTTTGGTTTACCTTCCTTTGACGTAAAGTTGTGTGTTCTATTTTCAGGGTGATCGTGCTGTTCTGGCGTATGAAATCAGTAGCGATCCACCTCACATATTTCAACTGAGCTCTTACTCTGGACCGCACCAACATCAGGTGGGTGTACGCTCTTCACTGTGATTTTTTGTGTCATGTTTCTGCTTGTACTCCGTCACTGAAATTAGTCAATGAAGGATAAGGAATAATCCCATATTTATCTCAGTCTCTAAATTTGTGTTTTGTTCTTCTCTCAACCCGGGTATTCACATGCTTATAAGTACAGTGTGTTCAGAACCTGTTTTAGGAGGCTCGATGTAGCGAACTTAAATCTTGTTTTTGATTTCGAGGTTCCCTAAGTCCGTGGTGGGCAGTCCCTCGATATACCGGGTGTCCCAAAATGATTTATTATTGTTTAATTGCTGATATGTTCATAACCAATGAACCGATTTTCAAAATCCAATTGCCGAAAGGCTAAATTGTATTTGAGGATGTTGGTTATGGACCATAACTTATGGTTTAGGCCGATGTCTTCATGTCGAAAAGAAGATTGATAAACCTGCTCAAATTCAAGACTTAGATGGCATGAAAAAGAAACGGCCTACTTTCCTAGTCAACATTTTAGATGTGATGCAAAAGGCTGAACTTATATGTCGTTCAGAGAATATGTGTCGTTCTGAGAATATAAATTCAGTTATCACTGAGTTCGGAGAATACGAATATGAGTGCAGCCTTTTGTATCACTTCTAAAATGTTGACTGGAAAAATAAGCCGTTTCTTTCTCATGCCATCTAAGGCTTGAATTTGAGCAGGTTTATCGATCTTCTTTTCGACATGAAAACGCCGTGGTAAAACCACAACCAACATCTTAAAATACAATTTAGCCTATAGGCAATCAAATAAAACAAAGTTTATGAAAATCGGTTCATTGCTTATGGACATGCAAGCAATCAAACAATAATACATCATTTTGGGACACCCTGTATCACAGAATGAAATCCCAATAATAGAAAAGTGAGTTCATGAAGGTTTATGATAATCTCTGATTGATCTGACTGATTGATCAATATAAAAATCACTACTAATCAATAGCTCCATCAGATTAATCACCAGTCAGCAGGATCATTCCAAAATGACAAATCAGACGAAATCAAAGTAAAGAAAGTCATGATCATTGTGCATCATTGCGGCGCTCTTGGGGTGTGTCATGAGAAAATAGAGAAACTGAGCGAACAACCCCGTGATGGTAGAACCACAGGAAGCCCAGGCGGTTGATTGAGCGATAATAAGCTTAAAACTTCAAAATAGTTAATTGTAATAACTCTGTGTGTTATTTCTTGCACTTCTCTACGGCTGCATTGTGTTTCCTTTGTTGACTTCTGTACTGCGTAATTGTTCGAATACGAGAGTTCGATGTGAAGGAATACTACGCCTTCCTATATGAATTTACACTACGCCTTCCTATGTAATTTTATATAGGAAGGCGTAGTATTACTTCACATCGAACTCTCGTATTCGAACTCTCGTATTCGTTCAATCAACCGCCAGGGCTTCCTGTGGTAGAACGCGGAAAAAGATTAATTGACCAACAAAATCTCGGTTATTTGTCGATTGATATTTGCTTGGAACTTAGAATAATTTGAAATTTGATTCGTACCATCATAAAAATCTTGTAAGAATCACGTGACCGCTAATAGGGTATAAAAGTGCCATACCATCATGTAAATATTCATTTTCCTGGCGATGACCGTAGAGTCAAAACGCTTTGAGAATTGAAGAAGAGAATAAAGAAAATCTTCAAGAAGAGCTCCAAGTCGTCTTGATTTTTGTGTTCATCTTTTTGTTTAGAATGCTAGATTCTCATGTACCTGTTGATTTAAAATACCAAAAGAAAGCCTGGTTATTGAAGCTGATTATTTAAGCTGATTGTAGTTTCATTATTGCTGATGAAGGCCTGTAAATGCAACGCTCGTAAATATAATGATATCCTGTAGATTTTGTCCATTTTTGTCCGCCTTGTTCTGATATTTAGCTTCTGTATTTACGTATTAATTTCCTTAATTATTTCCTTTTTCATTTGCTAGTAGATTCGATTTAGATTAGTTGTATGTGTGTATGTNGAATGACTAATGCAAGCTTCATTTTGACAGACATTGAAACCAGTACTGAAGGAAGTTCCGATTTTAGCAGCGCAGTTGAAACCATTTAAACTGACTATGAAGCAGAGATGACAAAGATGATTCCTAGCGGAGTTAGGCCGAGCCGAGGCTTATAGCGAGAAGGGAAGCCCGGCGTTGTTTTATCAGAGACGTTTAGGAAGATGAGCTGAAACCCTTCCAAAATAGACCAAGATGAGCTACTAGCAGATTAACAGATAAGAAATAACAATTTCACAAAAAGGAATATATATAAATTTATATGCACTCAACTTTGCAAGCTACTGAGAAATGGTGTTTCATCTTTTTGTTTAGAATGCTAGATTCTCATGTACCTGTTGATTTAAAATACCAAAAGAAAGCCTGGTTATTGAAGCTGATTATTTAAGCTGATTGTAGTTTCATTATTGCTGATGAAGGCCTGTAAATGCAACGCTCGTAAATATAATGATATCCTGTAGATTTTGTCCATTTTTGTCCGCCTTGTTCTGATATTTAGCTTCTGTATTTACGTATTAATTTCCTTAATTATTTCCTTTTTCATTTGCTAGTAGATTCGATTTAGATTAGTTGTATGTGTGTATGTTTATATATGTATAGCTACAATCCTGGCCAAAAGAAGCTGGGACACAGGCAAATTTCAGTGTCTTCATGATGTTTTCTAAAATATCGAAGAGAAAACACACGTTTAGAGTCTCCTCCCCCCTCCCCCCTATTTCAATGTTGAGAACGTCGAAAGGCGTTTGATTCAAGCAACTTTGAAACGGGAGGAGCGGGGGGCATGTAATCAAAGACCGAAGTAGTGCAATTTTATGATTTGTCCCAAGTATTTTGGCCAAGATTGTAGATATAAAGATCGAATTAAAATAAGGAAAAAACAAAGAAGGGTGATGCCCAAAACGTCTTATCATTATATTCAAGGCTATATGTTTTATTTATTATCAAAATCTTCGTGATTATTTAAGCGCCTATGATTTTATCGTATATCTTTATGCTTTTCTAGGGAATCGCATTCTTACGGAAAGATCTTTGCAACGTAAGAGAAATTGAATTTGCAAAGGCAGTACGAGTTAGCAAGTCAATAATAGAACAAGTTTCTTTCACTGTTCCAAGGGTAAAGGTACGTTGTTTTCTTTTTTTCCTTTTTATTCAGAAAAAATATGCAATGCGGGCTTTTCGTAATCAGTCTAGACTTGCTCCACAGTGGACTATCGCTCCTGCGGGGGCGTAAGCTAAGCTAAGGTGACGCCCCCGCCAGAGTAGTTATATTCTTTTTTAATGCTGATAGTTGCTGCCGATGGCGGCCTAACTATTCTGCTTCTATCAGTGAGCAAAATTAGCCTGTCTGCCTGCTGTCTGTCTGCCTTCTGTCTGTCTGCCTTCTGCCGTCAGGCTTTGTAGATAGACGGGCCAGCTCACGGCTGCGTCCGCGGGCTCGCGGCTTGTGAGCATTTATCCAACAAGCAACAACAAAAGTTCTCCAACAAAAGATAATGAGTTCTTCCTACCTACTTAACTACCTAACTACGTCAGTGGACGACAAAGGTTTATTTCTGAAAATGCAGAACTCAATGTTACGGACCACGGAACCATGGACTACAGAACTACGGAGCCAAGAGCCTTGGACTCGTGAACTAGAAACTGGCGGAGGAGAGAAACTCAAGATTCTAAATCATTTACCTTTTGGACCATTAGCCAACTGTAAATTCAAACATAATACACGTTTCCTTAGCGATAATCATTCAATTAATTTCTATAAAGTTGACCTCGCTACAGTCGCATTTGGTACAAATATTAATCGGCAGCACTCGCTGACTGTTGTTATACCTAGTCCACTGAATAGACTTGGAGCAAGTCTATAGCAAACATTACCTCACAGTATTAGAGAGTCCCAATCATGGACAGCTTTCAAGAAAGAATTAAGAACCCACACAATAGAGTGTGACTGTAAATTGTGTAAAATATTCATTTCTGACTTAGATTTTATTTAGCTTATACCGGGTGTCCCAAAATTATGTATTATTGTTTGATTGCCTATATGTCCATAACCAATGAACCTATTTTCAAAACTTTGTTTTATTTGATTGCCGACAGGCTAAATTGTATTCGAAGATGTTAGTTGTGGTTTTACGACGATGTTTTCATATCGAAAAGAAGATTGATAAATCTGCTCAAATTCAAGCCTTAGATGGCATGAGAAAGAAACGGCCTACTTTTCCAGTCAACATTTTAGATGTGATACAAAAGGCTGAACTCGCATTCATATTCTCTGAATTCAGTATTAACTGAATTCGTATTCAATGAATGACATGTAACTGTAAGTTCAACCTTTCGTATTACATCTAAACTGTTGACTGGAAAAGTCGGCCGTTTCCTTTTCATGCCATGTAAGGGTCGAATTTGAGCAGGTTTATCGATCTTCTTTTCAATATGAAAACATCGGTGTAAAAGCACAACCAACATCCTCGAATACAACTCAGCCTTTCGGCAATCGGATAAAATACTGTTTTTGAAAATCGGTTCACTGGTTATCGACATATAAGCAATCAAACGATAATACATCATTTTGGGACACCGGGTACTTACTTTAATATCTTCTTGGTACATTGTAACATACACTTGTGATATTTCTAATAGATATTTGGCATAAATTGGCTTTTCACATAGCTATTAGAGTTGTACGCCAACTTTAAAGTTAGTTGACGGAGCTAAGTAGACGCGATCTATAAATAGGACAAAGAATCGCCTACGCACTTAATTGCTCCCATAATGAAAACATATCCACACACGTGTGGAAATCATCAAAAACAATAGGCTAATTTTAAACCTGCATATGCAGCCCTTGAGCTAGCTATTTATCTCCGTCAACTAACTTTAAAGGCAATCTGTCCCCTTCAATGAATGAACATAAAATCGATAAAGATCTCTTTTGTATATTCCTGAAGTTGGTGTTAATTCGCTTTATCCAAAGAAATCAGGGTCATAGAGACTCAGTGATGCATGAATTTAGCTGCAGCGTAAATAAGGTAAATAAAACAGTAACCAAGGACAGAACAATAGGGGACAGATTGCTTTTAAACAAGTTATTTCATTTTATCTTTTTTACCCATGGTAGCCCCTCAATAATAATAATCGATTTACAGGGGGCCATGCTAAAAACTTACAAATAACTACTAATTTACAATAAAAACGAAATTCGCTATAAAACCTAAACCTAAACTAATTACAATTTGCCATAAATAAACAAAAGAAAACAGAAAAGAATTGGAGAGTGAAATTCATGGTTGCACCTTCTTTTTAAACGATCTCAGGGTTGAAGTATTTCTGATCTCAGCATGGGTAGTTAGACACTGCTGGTGTGCTTCTATGGAGGAGCGCTGGATAATATGTATCTGCGGAGGAAATATTGTTTAGTACTGCGGAGGAGATATCGAAAGAATGAAGAGAGAAGAAAGAGAGAAGAATTTTAATATATTTTCGTTCTTTTGATATCTCCTCCGCAGTACTAAACAATATTTCCTCCGCAGATACATATTATCCAGCGCTTCTCCATAGAAGCACACCAGCAGTGTCTAACTACCCACGATCTCAGGGCCAAGACTGTTCCAAAGCTTGGCGCCTCGGTACGCCTTATTTATTATTATAATTATTCTTTCCCTCTCAGAAAAACTTCTTCCAAGACGACATATTCCCAGATGCCAGGGTAACTTGGGAAGCTTCGATGACATGTGAGCAATGGATGAATGGTGCAAACACACCTCAAAGGAGACTGGATCTAAGGCCAGCTGATATGAAACCATGTATGATGATTTCCTTTATATTGAACTCTGAGATTTTGCAACGCAATACACCTTTTCAACTAGGCGGCCTCGTTTTGGAAATTTTCAAAATTTCTTCAAATTGCTCCATATGACATTTCTGACATCAGACTTAGATTCAGCACGTAAATTTTAGTCTGGTTGCTAATTTTCTTAATTCCAGTGTTCAAAATTTTGATTTTATGACTATAATAAAGTTGAAAATTTATGAGGGATTTGAACGTAACTTCCTTATAGATTTTCAAACTTATCATCGTCATAAGATCAAAATCGCGAACAGTAGGATTATGAAAATTTGCATCTAGACTAAACTTTGGCTGCTGAATCCAAATTCGTGGTCAAAAGTTTCGTAGGAAGAAATGTTCAAAAATTTCCAAAACGAGGTCGTAAATTGAAAAGGTGTATTGCATCAGCTGCTTTTGATTGACACCGGTATTCAAAGTGATTACCGATTGCAGACAAAAGAAATTCTCTCAACCAGTAATTCACCTTTTTAAGATGAGAGGCGCGAAAGCGGAAGTTTTTTGTTATTTGAGATATTGCATTTTGAGGCCAAATTCTTGTTCTGCGTACAAAGTTTAGCAAAGTTGCAAATTTTCACATTCATATATGTCTTCCTTTAAAAATTATGGTAATTTTAAGGATTTGAAGTCATAAGGGCTTTGACGATGAAATCAAAGTTTGGACAAATGTTTGTGCAAACTTCGATTTCACGATCAAAGCCCTTATGAATTTAAATTCTTTATATCATCATAATTTCTAAATAAAGATAGATATGAGTGTGAAAATTGGTTTCAACGCGAAACTTTGTACGCAAAATAGGATTTTAGTCTCAAAAATGCAAAATCTCAAACAATAACATACTTCCGCTTTGCGCCTCTTACCTTGAAAAAATGGATTCAGAATAAACAAAGCTGCAAAAGTTGCCCTGAAGGCAGCTGAGCAAACTATCACCTTGTGCACGTGAAAAGTGGTTTTTAAGAGAAATCAGGAGTTTATTACCAAAGAAGAAGGATAAATATAAAGGTCTGCATCGCGGATTTTTGTTTATTTGATTCAAAAGCCGAGCAGTAGGCACTGCAATTCTCGTATATTTAGGGCTGAATAAAACAATTACTACTCACTACTCAAGATCTTTAGATTCATCTTTCTTTTTGTTATAAACTCGTAGCTTCTTTTGAAAGCCACCCTTCGCGTGCACAATGTGACTGTTTGCCACTTAATGGAATCCTCTTCGTATTGTTACGGCTAAATTGCTTACAACCTTTGCATTGCAACGAGGATTCCCTCGTGCAGCTGTGGCGCACAATCCTGGACCTTGGAGTCCGGGAGTCAGCCGTAGGTTCACCTTTGTTTAAAGATTTTGAACAGGGAGATGAAATATGGAGCCCAGGGAGAGGAAACGCGCATTGAAAGCCCGAGCGTTCCGAGCGATCCGAGCGATCCGAGCGATGAGGTATGCAACCTCCTTTGCATGTTCAGCATGGCAACGCAAAACTGACTGAGCTTTGCATGGCGGCAACGAACTTGGAGCTGTGGTTGAGAATATCAAAATGGATCTTGGATGGCTGTCTGGAAATGGAAGCAGGGAAGGTGAGGATGATTCGGTATCGAATGCAGATAGTTGTGACAGTTTAGCTCAAGATTGTTCTGTTGTCGAGAATGGTGAGTTCGTCGTTGCGGGTAGCTCTGCAGCCGTGATAGTTCTGCAGTCGAAGTCAGCACTTCTTCAATGTTGTTGTCGAGATTGGTCAGTTTATAGTCGCGGGTAGTTGCGGGTAGTCGCGGGTAGTTCTGCAGTCGAAGTCAATGAGTGGGCCTAGGCCAAGTGATATTCGTATCAGGACTAGCGGTGTCTCCTTTTTTTAATGGATGAATTGTGTTATAGATCAGCAGAGGTGTTGTCAAGGCTCGTTAGTCCTCTTAGTCCGTGAAATTGCTAGGTCTCGATGACTTTCTGAGGAAAACGTCGGGTTTTAAGGCGGAAGAATTTCTTCATCAAGAACTCTTTGATGTAAAGTGTCAAAAACTTAAAAATAGGCTGTGGTCTAACGTAAAAAATGGTCTGTGATATCTCAAATTAATACAGTAATAAATCTCAATTCTCATTTGTAAGTTTTACCATCGGCTTCATGTATACACATGCTTTATTATCACTTGGAGGTTTAATGCAGATTTTATTGTATGCTGAAGATTTTCCTGCTGTTCTTAATAAAGATGTACTTCCCTGCGTTTTAACCATAAAACTGATCTGTTTGATTACAAATTTTTTTAGCTCAGTTTTAAGTCACACAACCACCACATCCCTTTTTGTAGATGTTTTTTTTTTGTAATAGTAGTAGTTATGCGTAGCTTTTATGTACTTTCTCCCTTTTTCGTGTGATAACCATGAGAAAGTTTTGCCTCCTGTGGTATCATCCTAGTACTAGTGTAATGTAGCTTGTAGGTAGTGTAATTATAGAGTTATTACAGTTCGTCCCTAGTTTTCGCTCGCATCTATTATCTATTGAGTAGAATTATTTTACTTATTTTTTTAATTGAATTGCTCGCTCAAACAGGGACTCATAATCAAACTGTCTCCAAATCAGGACAAAAACTTGCCTTCCTGTCAAGTTCTTGACGGTACAATCAACTCGTTTATGAGTCGTAGATTGAGCGAAAAGGTTAGAATAAGAAATATAAAAACGAGCGAAATTTACGACGAATTGTAGTCAATCTAGTATAATTAGTAGTATTTATTGTAAGTTTTTAATGGAATGTACCGGGTGAAAAAGGACAGATTTTGTAACACAATAGCCTCAGTTGCTTTTATTGACACCTGAATTCAAAGCGATTCGCGATCGCAGACAAAGGAAATTCTCTCAACCAGTAATTCAAAACAAACAACGCTGCAAAAGTTTCTCTGAAACCCAGGTAGCTAGGGCGCTGGTTGTGCATTCTGTAAATGGTTTTTTAGAGCAAACATAAGGATATATCTACACGTCTGCCTCGGGCATTTTATTTCTTTGGTATAGCAGCCGACTGGGAGGTGATTCAGTTCTCATATTTTTGGGTATTATTGAAACACTTACAGCTCAGCTTCTATATTAAACAAACAAAATGCCCGTGGTAGATGTTTAGATATATCCTTCTTCTTTCGATATATGCTCACGTTTGCTCTTAAAACCCATTTCTAGAATGCACAACCAGCGCGCTTTCCAGAGAAACTTTTGCGGCTTTGCTTGTTTTGAATTACTAGTTGAGAGAATTTTCTTTGTCTGCAATCGCTAATCGCTTTGAATTCCAGTTTCAATCAAAAGCAATTCATGCTATTGTTTTACAAAATCTGTCCTTGTTGCAGGTGAGTCAAAAATCGTTTGATAAAATACTGCTCCTTGAATATCAAAGCAATAATTCTGCAAACTGCCCTGTTTCACAGCCGATATACCGGGTGTCCCAAAATGATGTATTATTGTTTGATTGCTTACATGTCGATAACCAATGAACCGATTTTCAAAAACTTTGTTTTATTCGATTGCCTAAATGCTAAATTGTATTTTAAGATGTTGGTTGTGGCTTTACCACGGCGTTTTCATATCGAAAAGAAGATCGATAAACCTGCTCAAATTCGAGCCTTAGATGGCATGAGAAAGAAGCGGCTAATTTTTCCAGTCAACATTTTAGATATGATACAAAAGGCTGAACTCCTATTCGTATTCTCTAAACTCAGTATTAACTGAATTGGTATTCTATGAACGACATTTATTATCTGAACGACATATAAGTTCAGCCTTTTGCATCACATCTAAAATATTGACTGAGAAAGTAGGCCGTTTCTTTTTCATGCCACAAAAGGCTTGCATTTGAGCAGGTTTATCGATCTTTTTTTCAACATGAAGACATCGGCCTAAACCGCAGCCAACATTCTCGAATACAATTAAGCCTTTCGGCAATCTGATAATATAAAGATATAGAAAATCGGTTAATCAGTTATGGACATATCAGCAATCAAACGATAATACATCATTTTGGGACACCCGGTATTCAGTTAGATTGGATTGTTTACCTGGTTTTAAGCGGTCT
>REGL01001118.1:40500-56569 GCA_004194395.1 Aurelia aurita complex sp. Pacific | reverse complement strand
TTCCATCATCAGACAGCCATGTCCCTGAGGTCTTTAGTTAATTTTAGACACCAGAGTCTTGCAAATCCGTGTTTTCAAATGTTTTCAAATGCTCAACTTTAAAAAGTTTCTAATTTACTGTTATATGAAGTACCGGATGCCCCAAGGAAATTGTTCCGCGTTTGATTACGTATTATAGAATAACGGTAAAGTTAATGGATTCCATCATCAGACAGCCATGTCCCTGAGGTCTTTAGTTAATTTTAGACACCAGAGCTTTGCAAATCCGCGGAATATTCACGGAGCAACAAGCTCTTGGAGTTAACGTTTTGTGTGCGAAAGGTGAAACCAGAGGCCCCTAAATAGCATTTGTGGTAAAATTAGGATGGTCTATCGTTTCTTTTGTTTCTCTTTTACACCAGAGCAAACCAAATGGGATTTGAAAATAATTTTGATAACGTAACTTTCAAGTAGCCTCACTCCATAAGGACCCTCTAGTTACGCTCATCTTATTTAGTTGAATTGTTGTTGTTGTAGTTGTTATTTTGTTTCTCTTTTACTTCAGAGCAGACCAAATGGGACTTGAAGATAATTTTGATAACCTAACTTTCAAGTAGCCTCACTCCATAAGGACCCTCTAGTTACGCTCATCTTATTGAGTTGAATTTGTGTTGTTGTTGTCACTCCACTGAGGACCTTATGGCCATGAAGCTGTAAAACCGGACAAAAATGTCAATTTGTGAAAAGCTTTGTCGCAAACTCATGTGCTGATTAGAGTATGGCTTAGAGGAAGGCGCTTTTTGCATTTCTGGCTTGAATGAACATTTATCGAAGTTCTGATGGCAAGCTTTATGGTACAGGAGTTCTGGAAAACTGCTTTTGTGGCGTTTTAAGATCAGTATATGAGAAAAAAGTAGCAGAAGCAGATGATTTAGGTCTTTTTGCTAATGTTCGAAAAAAGAATCCGAATCGAACGATATCTTGATACATTTGTAGAATGTTCGAATGTATACAATAATGATGATAATAAAAGATCCAACGCCACTCAACCAAACCTTTAGAAGAACTATTGCAGAGGCCATACAGGGGCTATTCCGTTTCTACAAGTGTTGGGGAATGATGAGTCAGTCAAAGAGCACGGGGAAGAAAGAGACTCCAGGTAATAAGTCTAACTTTCAAGCATATAGATTCTTTGAGGAACTCTGTTGAGCAAAGTTTGAAAGTGATTCAGTTTCTCGTCGACTTCGTTTTCATTTAATGTTTTTAGATACAAAAAATTATATAAATTATATACTAAATTATATACTAAGTGCAGACTAGCCAACCTCTCTTTACCTTGATTTTGGGAGCTCTTTTGCATTACAAGTCATCTGGTGGTCTCTGGTTTCAGCTGATGCATATGTAGACTTATGACTTTTCGTCCCTTGTTTACCTGCATTCTTTGATTTGCTGATATCACTTGGTAATAGCGACTCATACCATTACTCTTATAGAGTGGGCCCCTTTAGGCCGATATGGAGTGGTTCCGTATTTACCAATCAAATTGCTAAAATTTAGTTTCTCCAATGAGGAGGCGCTATTTAGGCAGTTGTTGTTGTTGCACATAAAAACTGTTGATACGGCCTAGAGTTCTCGTAGCTGCGATGCATCTATTTTGTTTCTACAGAGGAAGATTACTGCTTGAAAGTTATGTATTTTGCGATGAATAAGTAAGGAAAACTTTATTCTTTGTACTATAAGTTTGCTTTTCAATGTTGAGGCTCGATAAACAACCAGATTTTGAAGCGATTTTGTTGAGTGTAAGAGAACTTCCGCCAGTTTAGGCCATTTTGAAACAGGGGACCTACTTTATAAGAGTAATGGTATGAGTCCCTATTGAGCAAGTGATATACAGTAAAAACCCGCGTATAAGAACCTACAATTTTGCAAGTCAGCCTGACTAGGTTCTTATGTTTTGGGTATTTAGTGGGAAATGAGGCTGTTTAGGTTCTTAAGTTGGTTCTTATTTTATTCAGGGCTTTGATGAATTTCTTTTTTTTTTCAGATTTAAACTTGAGACCTATAAGATTTACTGTCAGTTCACATCATTCACAACAGAGTTTTTGGAAGAATCAGAAATGTTTATGTAATCCAAAGAAAAGCCTTCTCATCAGAAAATATTAAAATTTACGATTCTTCCAGAAACTTCTGTTGTGTATAATACCCCATGGTCTCTACAAATAAGCACCTATTTCAAATTTAAGCCTGCATTGGTTCTTATACAATGGGGGTCTAATTGCAAAATTTCACCCTGCAGGTTCTGAATCCACTAGGGTCTTATGCGCTGGTTTTTACTGTAAGCAAATCAAAGAACGCAGGGAAACAAGGGACGAAAAGTTATAAGTCTAATGCATATGTTTGATCTTTGAAAGCTCGTAACTCCGTGAATTTTCAAGGGATTTGCAAGATTCTGGTGTCCAAAATTACTTCAAATCTTAGCGACCTGTAAACTTAAAAATTACTTTAAATCTTCCAACTGGCCTGTTCTTGTTATCGTTAATTTTCAGTATTGAATAAAACGTCGAAAAAATTTTTCGGGTCACCCTGCAGTATACTGTGATATCAAGATAAAATAAGGAGAACTAATGATTATCTGTATGATTATCTGTACCTGTATAAGCTTTCTTTTGATATGCAAAACTCTACCGGGGTGGGGGGGGGGGAGGGGCAGGAAAAAGTTCTCACTTTCAAATATTCGTATCATCAAGAATACTTGACCGTTCTGAATGATTCGAATTCTAGTTAAAAGTGGAAAGACCAAGGTATTTTTGTGATTTTTCTCTCATTTTATGAGCACTTAAAGGGTCTGTTTCATCCAGCATGCCTTGCACGTGCTGTCTCTTGGCTGGCCTTTGTTGTCCCATTTTCATAATGGCGACAACAATGGCCAACCAAAGGACGGCACGTGCAAGGTATGCTGGATGAAACAGACCCTTTAAAATATGGGTAAATTAGACTTTACACAAATGTCTTGGTTCCCAAATGCCTGAAAAATGGCTTGAAACACTTGACCAAATCATAAGGAATCTCCTCACACAGAACAATACGCAACAGTATTCAGCCTCGCTCAGCAGTTATAAGAAATAGATTTTCAAACAAAATACTGAAAGTTTTCAATCCCATGGCAGTCACTGTGCAGGCGATATCTCTCTCCCATGAATATTTTACGTTCTTAGTTGTTCTGTACAAAGAATTCTTTATGATTTGATCAAGTGTTTTAGGCATTTTACGACCTTGAAATTTTTGTAAAGTCGAACTTGCCTGTATTTCCAGGGCTCTTAAAAGGGTGAGACAGATTACAAAAATGCGAGGGGCATTTCACTCCAAAAAATCTCGTACACCTTTGGCAAAAAATCCTTTGTTTTCAAGAAAAATCCACCAAAAATCCGTAAAAATCCTTTAGTTCTGAAAAGATCTTGTACGCCTTTTCGAACGAGTGAAATGCCCCTCGCAAAAATAGGACAGATTTTATAACACAATAGCATGAGATGCTTTTGTTGACACCTGAATTCAAAGCCATTAGTAGCTGCAGACAAAGGAAATTCTCTCAACCATTAATTCAAGACAAACCAAGCCGCAAAGTTTCTCTGAATCCTAAGTAGCTAGCGCGCTCTTTGTTCATTCCAGAAATTGTTTTTAAGAGCAAATATGAGCATACATGGTAAGAAAAAGGATATATCTACACATCTGCCACGGACATTTCATTTCTTTGGTTCAGAAGCTGAGCAGTAAGTGTTTTAATCACACCAGAAAAATAAGAGAATTTAATCGCCTCCCAGTCGGCTTTAAATGCCCGCGAGGGAGATGTGTAGATGTATCCTTCTTCTTTCGATCTATGCTCATATTTGCTCTTGAAAACAATTTCTGAAATGCACAACGAGCGAGCTAGCTACCTGGGTTTCAGAGAAACTTTTGCACCTTTGCTTGTTTTGACTAATGGTTGAGAGAATTACCTTTGTGTGCGATTGCTAATCGCTTTGAATTATGGTGTCAATCAAAACCAACTCGTGCTATTGTCTTACCAAATCTGACCTTGTTTTCCAATCCATAAATTGCCGTGGATGTTATGAATTTTCAAATGTGGGAACTTTTTCTGGCTCACCCGGTATATTAGCGCCATCAGCGCAAAATGTAGCCTGCGTGCAGACTTTACCGATCTACCGCGAAGGAGAGCTGTTGAGGAAAGTAAATTCTGCACGCAGGCTACGCAAAATGCAGTTCATGTCTATTTATTCTTGTTATCCGTGTTAGACATCACAGGATAGTTTGATGATTTCCAGCTTATTTACATGAAACATAGATTAGGCCATCTGTTTGTTAACATACCGGGTGTCCCAAAAAAATGTATACAGATTTGGTTGACTGCGGCGATATGAATTTAGCTTTAATCAATGGCTAATCACTCTCAAAGTGTTCCTCGATAGTTAACTTGAGCATAGATACCCCGTTTGTTGGTATTGATGCTTTGAGAGCAGAAATAGTAATCTTGAAAGCTCAAATTTGCATCCACTAAGCAAATTCCTGAAGCAAATCGAAATTAAGGACTGAAATTAATGAAAAATTAAGAAACTTCCCAATGGGTTACTGGGGGTTGACTTCTGGAAAACAGAATAACACAAGATCTAATATTGTGGAAGTTTTATCAAGGCTCTCGTTGATTTATACACTATGCCTTAAGAAATTTCTTAGGCCAAAATGTTAAAGCTCTGGTTTGCAGGAAGAGGCAAATTTGAGCTTTCAAGATTGCTATTTCTGTTCTCAAAGCGCCAATACCAACAAACGAGGTATCTATGTTCAAGTTAACTATCGAGGAACATTTTGACAGTGATTAGCCATTGATTAAAGCTAAATTCACTGCGCTAGAGTCAACCAAATCCGTATGCATTTTTTCGGGACACCCGGTATAGAAAGTATAGAATGAAAGAAATACGAAAGGAAAGTTGTCAAGTCAGAAGGTCTTCAGATTTGTTCCTATATCTTTGTATTTGAAGAATCCTGTATGAAAATACAAGGCCATGTGATAGCCATGTACAGGCCATGTAGTTATAGCTTTGTAACCTTGTTCTAGCCAAGAAAAGCCTTGCTGCAACCTTGTAAATGGCTCGTAAAATGCTAATAAGTTTAACCTAGGCTAGCACAAGGTTGATCTTAGCCCTGTGGAAACCTTGTGTTAGACTGGTTGTAATTTGGAATCTTACTGATAGCCTCGTAATTTCCTTCAAAGGTTAGGACAAGGTCATAACAAGGACATAATCCCCGCTGCAGGGCTAAAAACCGAGACTAAAACTTGGCCTGTACGAGACCAAGGTTAGCGTTGTATTTTTGTACAGGATATTGTCTTACTTTCTAATTCATCGCAGTCAACCGAAAATAACTTTCTTTATGAAATAAACTGCAATACACCGATGTTAGTGAGATGAGTCTAGCAAGTTTCCATACCGGGTGACCCAGAAAAAAGTGACCCAACGCAATCTGTCATAGAAATAAAAGTAAGTGGCAGATTGAAATATTTCAAGCGTTGTTCTGTCCCTAAAGGACTAGCCTACATGGTGAGTATTTTTCGCAATTTTTTTGGGCCCGGGAAAGTTCCCGAATTAAGGATTTTGAGGAAAAGGGTAGGCTTGAAATTCTCAAAAAGTAATCAAAAACAGGCGATCGATTTGAAGGCGTTTCAGTTCTTCAAAACAACGAGGAGCGTGTTTCATTCTGCCCGAGAATATTTTTAAGTACCTTGGGACTATAAACTTGCTCTGAAGACTTCCGACTCACAGTGATCCAGGGAGTGGAAGAAATACCAAAACATGAAGTTTTAAAATTCCAATTTATTTCATGCCCATACCATCAAGTACACTCTGAATGTTTATGAAACGCAAACATTTTAAAAATTGGACTACAGATAGCCAAGAAAATGATTTTTGAAGTTGGGCCTAATTGCTTCATTTTTTACATATGCACTTCCCGAATAACGCTGCCTGGATTGAATTTTCAAAGCAATATTTCTCTGCTCAGAAAGGTCCGACAATTTTCGTTTTGATCTTATTTCAATCCTCTAGTCATGTACTTTTAGGTAATTGCAACAATGATTGGAAATATTTATATTTTGGGTCATTTTTATGTGATTCATAATGGCGGAAATATGAAAAATTCATTTCTTTAAAAATCATTTTAAAAATTCTACAGTTGAAATGTAAAATTTGGGGCAAAATGTATTTACCAAAAAAATTACAAAATTAAAGCAACTATTTGTGCAAGTTTCTACCAAAGGGTATGTTCTAAATCATACCCAAAAAAGAATTATGGTCATCCTTATTTTTGTAGTACAACGGACATTTTTGAGATTTTTTCAATGTTTTCTGCAATAAACATAAATCAAGGCCCTCTAAGGCCTTCAAAACTGACTCAACTCCATCTCTTTGACATAGTGCCATGAAATTTAACCCTCAGAAAGCTTTGTGTTTCATTGATCTACATGAAATCACTGTTTTCAAGCATTTTTATTTGTCCTGTCAGCAGAAACAAAGAAAAACGTGTTTCCTTCATGACTACCGAAACATTTGAGGCTTGAAGAGACTTTGAGTGATGATAATCATACACTTTCATCATTCTAATAACGATTTTACATTGATTAAGTCTTAAAGTCCCTTATTGTGGTAGTTTTCATAAAAAAAAAACACGTTTTTGGTCGTTTTCTGCTGATGTGACAACTAAAAATGCTTGAAAACAATAATTTTATGTATAAAGATGAAAAGCAAAGCTTTCTGAGGGTTAGATTTCATGACACTATGTCAAAGAGATGGAATTATGTCAGTTTTGAAGGCTTTAGCAGGCCTTCGTTTATTTTTACTGCTGAAAACATTGAAAAAATCTGAAATATCTCCGTTGTACCACAAAAATAAGAATTACCATAATTCTTTTTTGGGTACGATTTAGAACAAACCCTTTGGTAGAAACTTGCACAAATAGTTGCTATAATTTTGTGATTTTTTTGGTAAATACATTTTGCCCCAATTTTTACATTTCAACTTTTGAATTTTTAAGATGATTTTTCAAGATATGAATTTTGCAAATTTCCGCCATTATGAATCACATAAAAATGAACCAAAATATAAAATTTTCCAATCATTGTTTCAATTATTTGAAAGTACATGACTAGAGGATCGAAATAAGATCAAAACGAAAATTGTCAGACCTTTCTGAGCAGAGAAATATTGCTTTGAAAATTCAGTCCAGGCAACGATATTCCGGAAGTACTTATGCAAACAAATCAATGAATTAGGCCCAACTTCAAAAATCATTTTCTTGGCTATCCGTTGTCCAATTTAAAATTTTTTTTTGTGTTCCATAAATCTTCAGAGTGTGCTTCATGATATGGGCATGAAATAAATTTGAATTTTGAAACTTCATGTTTTCGTATTTCTTCCACTCCCTGGATCACTGTGCCCAGGGCTTTTGTCGTATGACAAAACGCCCTGGGGACGAGGTTGGATTCGACCCGCTTTTAGCTCGGTTCTGGCTCACATTGTGACTCGCGATTACACAAAAGGGCGCATCACTCTCCAATCATCTCGTACACCTTTGGCAAAAATCTTTTGTTTTCAAGAAAAATCCATAAAAAAATCCCTGAAAATCCTATCGGTTAAAAAAACCTCGTATGCTTCTTGGGAAGAGTGATGTACCCCTCGCGATTACATAGGATGAGAGTTTCTTTACGAATTTGTTTGTTTTACAGTACATACGGCGCCGGAGAAAGTTGTCACCAACAAATATGACAATGGAGGAAAAAATGTTAAAGATCCAAAGTCAGCGAAGCAGCAAGGGGAGGATGTAAGATTTTTTACAATACTTTTTAATCAGACTTTTTGATGGTGCAAAATTGACGTTTTTATCATGTGTACTCCTGTTTCAGCATACACGTATTTTTTTTCATAAGAAACTAAGAATTTGGGCCAGTGGTGAAACTTTCTTAAGATTATCAGATTTTGAGTACTCAGAGTTTCTTATGAGTTTCTTAAAGGTTCCATAACAATATCAATGTTCACTACCTGTGCCCTCGTGAACATTTCGAAACAAGGTTTTTTAAGCCTTTCCAATGTTTAGACATTACTCTCAAGTACCCCACGAGTAATATGGTACATGAAACAAATGAAAATAAATGAAAAATAGGTCAAGGATTTCCTTTATTAAAACAAATAGTTTCTTAACTTATATTTTCCCAGCACTGGAGTTTCTTAATTTTTTGGCGATCTGAGAGTTGAGTTTCTTATGGGCAGTTTCTTATAAAAAAAATACGTGTAGTTCTGGTTTTCTACCTTATAAGTAAAAAAGAATCCCTGTTTATAAAGTCAGTGCTCCCTAGATATGAAAGTAATACTAGTATTGGCAAGTATTCAAATATGTTTTAAAATTTACCTTAGGCCCCGTTCACACTGCTCCGTTTTTGCACAAAACGGAAAGAAAAAACTCCTATTTTGTGAAAGTGTTCACATTGATCCGCACAAAAACGCCACAAAAACGGAGGTTTTTGAAAACGCACTTGATCAGTGTGAACGCACAAAAACGGAGGTTTTTGAAAACGCTCCAATATTCAACAATGAATTTCACAAAAACGGAGCAATGTGAACGCACAAAAACGGAGGTTTTTCACTCCGTATTTGTGATCAGGCTGATCAATGTGACCGGACAAAAACGGATGCTTTTCCCTCTGTTTTTGTACAAAAACGGAGCAATGTGAACGGGTGTAGCTTGAATGCCATAAAAACGGATACTAATAAAAACGGAGCAGTGTGAACGGGGCCTTAGTGAAATCGGCCTTGCTGCAATGACTTTTACATGCTTTAGCACACAGGGGCGCGGTCATACAATAGTACATGTTATCCCTTTGGGAAGATGAATGTGTCATCCCTGGGAGAAGAAAAACATTATTCCGGTCGATTTCATCCTCCCAAGAGGATAACAGGAGCTGAAACGCGTCAACAAGGACAGATTTTGTCAGACAGTAGAATGAGTTGCTTTTGATTGACACCGCAATTCAAAGCGATTAGCGATCGCAGACAAAGGAAATTCTCTCAACCAATAATTCAAAACAAACAAAGCCGAAAAGTTTCTCTGAAGCCCAGGTAGCTAGCTAGCTCGCTCGTTGTGCATTCCAGAAATGGTTTTAAAGAGCAAACATGAGCATAGATCGAGAGAAGAAAGATATATCCAAAGATCTACCTCGGGCATTTTATTTCTTTGGTTCAGAAGCTGAGCAGTAAGTGTTGTAATTACACCCAAAAAATAAGAGAATTGAATCGCCTCCTTATCAGCTTTTAAACCAAAAAAATTAAATGCCAAAGGCAATGTGTAGATATATCCTGCTTCTTTCGATCTATGCTCATGTTTGCTCTTGAAAACAATTTCTGGAATGCACAAAGAGCGAACTAGCTACCTGGGTTTCATTCATACAAACTTTTGCGACATTTTTCGTTTTGAATTACTGGTTGAGAGAATTTCCATTGTCTGCGCTCGCTAGTCGCTTTGAATTCAGGTGTCAACGAAAGCAAGTCATGCTATTGTCTTACAAAATCTGTCCTTATTGTTGAAGCTCTTGCTTACGGCAGTAATATTAGGAGAATTTGGTTGTGATTTTATTTCTAATTTAAAGGTTCTAAAAGGGCTCTCTAGACCACACGTATTTTTTTTATAAGAAACAGCTTATAGGATACAGTAGGCTCAATATTTCGAAAGTTAAGAAACAACCCTGCCTGAATTTAAAAAGCTAAAAAACGTTTGTAATTGGCAGTTTTAATTTCCCCATCACACTCAAACATTTTTTGACACTGTTCAGTTATAGTAACTGTTTGGACATTATTTTGAGTGCGAATTGTGTCATTGACTTGTTTTGTTTGGGAGCCCTTTTGACAAAACTAAATTAACTCTACATTTTCGGCATTAAAGATATAGGAAACACGTAAGAAATACCCTAGCCCAGTTTTTTATGTTTTTTGCCAAAAACGTAGACTGTATTGCTGCTCTTAATCACATCAGGTGCACTGTTCCAAAGTATGCTACCCCTGAACGATATCGAATGTTAACCCGTAGAACTGTATTAAAGCCGGTTGTTGCTCCGTCCAATGTTCATGTTTTGGAGTATACTTTTCACCCCAGGGGGGAGGGGTACTTAGTATATTTTTCCGATGGGATGTGCCGTTTGTAAGGGTATCGTTTTCATCAATTTTTCAAGCACGGGGTATCAAAAAAAGGCAATTTTTCTAGAGCAGGTTGTCAAAACGTGTCAAAAGAGGATATTTTGTTAGATTGGATCGTTTGTCGTTCAAATTTTCATGTTTTCGAGTACACTTTTCACCAATTTTTCTTGCACAGGTTATGATTTGGGGCGAAAAATTCTGGAGAAGGGTACAAAAAAATTTTTCATGGGCACACCCCTGTACAAATTTAGGACAAGTACCCCCCCCCCCGGGTTTTCACAAAATTTTCCAGAGTCGGTTATCGCTTGTTGGAAATGTTCTGGGGCCGGGTAAAAAGTTGTTTTCAGTTTGCACATCCTCGTACAAATTGAAGCCAAGTTCCCTTCCCCACCCCAGAGACTAAAAATGAACCAATGAATTCTTCTCCTCTAGCTAATGGATCAAATGATGGGAAAGCTGACTGAAGTTGATGATGGTCGGCCATTGGAGCAAGATGCAATGGAAGGTGTCGACGAAGAGGAATGGGTAAGCATACGCTCGAAATCTTTAAATCGATGTAAAAAGGTGGGTGTAAAATTGTAGGACCTATTTTAATTGAATGGCTTAAAAGAAACTTTGGCTACTTATCTATAATTCTACTGTTAGACTTTTAAGAAATCCTCCATTCTTTCTAAATTACAGCTTTTTTATATTTCCACTCATTCGAGGATGTGACGTCACCACATTTCTAAATCGTAAACCAGTAGAGTGATAGACTTTATGCTACCACATTGTAGACATTCATGAACTATGGTTTTCTGAAAAATTAATTCATGTTTCATAGAGAAAATTAGAAATTACGATGGTTTTAAGATTTTTTCAGCATTTTTCTTCAATTCTTAGAAAAGAAGAAAAGCACTCTAATTCTGAAAATATTAATTTTTTTATACGGTAAAATTGTAACAAAGTAGATCAAGTTTCTTTGGAGCCGTTCAGTTTAAGGAATTAGGTCATATAATTTTATAACCACCTTTTTAAAGATTCGAAACCTATGCTGAATGGGTATGATTCTCTTAACCGCTTTTAACGGGGCTCCGTCTCCAAATTTCGTTCGAATCTATGATTTGGCAGTTTTTTGAAAGGCAATATCACATAGGCTTTTCATCTTCCTTTTTCAAAATTAAAGCTTTATTTTTAACAAAAATCCTTGTACTTCACTAAGGAACAAACCAAACGTTCATNAGACTTTTAAGAAATCCTCCATTCTTTCTAAATTACAGCTTTTTTATATTTCCACTCATTCGAGGATGTGACGTCACCACATTTCTAAATCGTAAACCAGTAGAGTGATAGACTTTATGCTACCACATTGTAGACATTCATGAACTATGGTTTTCTGAAAAATTAATTCATGTTTCATAGAGAAAATTAGAAATTACGATGGTTTTAAGATTTTTTCAGCATTTTTCTTCAATTCTTAGAAAAGAAGAAAAGCACTCTAATTCTGAAAATATTGATTTTTTTATACGGTAAAATTGTAACAAAGTAGATCAAGTTTCTTTGGAGCCGTTTAGTTTAAAGAATTGGGTCATATAATTTTATAACCACCTTTTTAAAGATTCGAAACCTATGCTGAATGGGTATGATTCTCTTAACCGCTTTTAACGGGGCTCCGTCTCCAAATTTCGTTCGAATCTATGATTTGGCAGTTTTTTGAAAGGCAGTATCACATAGGCTTTTCATCTTCCTTTTTCAAAATTAAAGCTTTATTTTTAACAAAAATCCTTGTACTTCACTAAGGAACAAACCAAACGTTCATATCTTTTACGATTGCTCAGATATAAGTGGATTTTACACGGTCTCTTTTGGATGGCTCGAGTGAAGCCACCGAACAAACTGCAGAGAACAATGGATGAACAATGGACACGTGCCTAAAATGCTGATGTTTACATATTTCTGGACAGTTTGGTGACGGAGCCCCTTTAATTTTATGTTTAGCTTAGAATTTGCCATCGTGTGATACTTCTTTTCATTATATTTAACTCAACAATACTCTTTGTCGGATTTTTTATACAAAGTTAAGCTCAGTCAAATTGATCATACATTTCACCAAACATCTTGTAACTTCTTGAAAAACCTTACAAAATCTCGAAAATCTTTGAAAATATAGAAAAAAATTTATCAAAGTCTCAGAATCTAAGAATCTCTATAAGTTTTAGAAATCTTGCAAAATCTTTGAAAATATATCAAGAAAAATCTAAAAAATCTTTGAAAAATCCTGGAGATTTTTGTGATCCCACAATCTTGTACACTATTTGGAGTGACTTCTCCCTCAGGTGAAATGTTTGAGCGTGTTTGAGCAGGGGAACTTTAATTGCAAAATTATCACAGACGTATAAGGATTTCATCCTCCCAAGAACGTTACTCCAACACTAAAGTGTGTTGAAGAAATTTGGAAATCTTAGGCCTGTTTTGAAGGTCTCTTGAAGGAATTTCTCGAGATTTCCCTCGTAATTTCAGAACGGAGTGGCTGATCTCAGCCAAGTAAATATTAAGATAGATTTGAAAATGTCCACCATTAAATGATATATTTTCCAATATTATAGTCTTGATGCCTTGGGGGGGGGGGGGTACTTGATTTAAATTTGTACGGGGTGTGCCCATGAAAAATTTTTTTTTACCTTGCTCAAGATTTTTTCGTCCAAATNAAGCACTCTAATTCTGAAAATATTAATTTTTTTATACGGTAAAATTGTAACAAAGTAGATCAAGTTTCTTTGGAGCCGTTCAGTTTAAGGAATTAGGTCATATAATTTTATAACCACCTTTTTAAAGATTCGAAACCTATGCTGAATGGGTATGATTCTCTTAACCGCTTTTAACGGGGCTCCGTCTCCAAATTTCGTTCGAATCTATGATTTGGCAGTTTTTTGAAAGGCAATATCACATAGGCTTTTCATCTTCCTTTTTCAAAATTAAAGCTTTATTTTTAACAAAAATCCTTGTACTTCACTAAGGAACAAACCAAACGTTCATATCTTTTACGATTGCTCAGATATAAGTGGATTTTACATGGTTTCCTTTTGGATGGTTTGAGTGAAGCCGAAGCCACCGAACAAACTACAGAGAACAATGGATGAACAAAATGGACACGGGCCTAAAATGCTGATGTTTACATATTTCTGGACAGTTTGGTGACGGAGCCCCTTTAAGTTTATGTTTAGCTAAGAATTTTCCATCGTGTGATAATTCTTTTCATGACGTTTGACTCAACAATACACGTATTTTTGGATAAGAAACAAAGAATTTGGGCCAGTACTGAAAGTTTCTTAAAGTTATTCGATTTTGAGTACTCGCAGTTTCTTACGAGTTTCTTAGAGGTTCCATAACAATCTTCATGTTCACTACCTGTGCCCTCGTGAACATTTCAAAACAAGGTTTTTTAAGCCTTTCCAATGTTTAGATATTAGTGAAAGTAAAGACAAGGATAAGGATATAGTTTCTTAACTCATATTTTCCCAGTACTGGAGTTTTATAATTTTTTGGCGATACATTTCACCAAACATTTCTCAATATTCCTTTATTGATGTTTCCATGTTGTGAATCGGTGATCAAGCAGATTGAAGATTTCACAAAACAATGAAAAACAACAAGGAGAGATTTTGTAAGACAATAGCATGGGTTGCTTTTGATTGACACCGCAATTCAAAGCGATTAGCGATTGCAAACAAAGGAAATTCTCTCAACCAGTAATTCAGAACAAACAAAGCCGCAAAAGTTTCTCTGAAACCCAGGTAGCTAGCTCGCTCATTGTCCATTCCAGAAATTGTTTTTAAGAGCAAACATGAGCATACATCGAAAAAAGAAGGCTACACATTTGCCTCGGGCATTTAATTTGCTTGGTTTAAAAGCCGGTAAGGAGGCGATTCAATTCTGTTATATTTTTGGGTGCAATTAAAACACTTACTGCTCAGCTTCTGAACCAAAGAAATAAAATGCCCGAGGTAGATCTTTGGATTTATCTTCCTTCTTTCGATATATGCTCATGTTTACTCTTTAAAACCATTTCTGGAATGCACAACGAGCGCGCTAGCTACCTGGGTTTCAGAGAAACTTTTGTGGTTTTGTTTGTTTTGAATTACCGGTTGAAGGAATTTCTTTTGTCTGCGCTCGCTAATCGCTTTGAATTCAGGTGTCAACAAAAGTAACTCATGCTATTGTCCTACAAACTCTGTCCTTGTCATGAAAAGCAATTTTTGTTACCTCCATTAAACTTCATCAAACATTTTCAAAGAAATTATATGTGGTCAAACAAGGCAGCTAAGCAGACCCAACATTTAAAGGGAATCGACGTTGTTAAAAGCTGGCCCGGACCAAGTTAAAAATATAATCTTTTGTATTTAGCAACTTTAACGCCTGCCATTTCATTGTGTGGTGAAGGAAACAATGGGTTTGTGAGCGTTTCTTCAGCATATTTATAGCAGCTTGTCGATATAGCTATGTCTATTCCCTTTAATCAATAGCTTTTCAAAACATAGGTGAAATCGAGGGCCAAATCACTTCAAACATCTCGTACACTCTCCTCAAAAAATCCTAAAAGTCTTTACAAATCCAAAGCATCTCTAGTGATCTAGATACCCTCAACGATTTTCCCGAAATCTTCGAAATCCCAAAGAAAGTCCAAAAAATCTTCGAAAATCGAAAAATATCCCATTGGTCTCCCTCAACATATGGTAAAAATTCTAAAAAGAAGTGGTCAAAAAAATTGTTAAACCTTCAAAGATCTTGTAAATTCTTGAAAAACCTTGCAAAATCTCGAAAATCTTTGAAAATCTGGAAAAAATTTTACCAAAGTCTCAGAATCTAAGAATCTCTATAAGTTTTAGAAATCTTGCAAAATCTTTGAAAATATCAAGAAAACTCTAAAAAAAATTTAAGATCTTAGAGATTTTTGTGATTCCACAATCTCGTACACTATTTAGGAGTGACTTCTCCCTCAGGTGAAATGTTTGAGCGTGTTTGAGCAGGGGAACTTTAATTGCAAAATTATCACAGACGTATAAGGATTTCATCCTCCCAAGAACGTTACTCCAACACTAAAGTGTGTTGAAGAAATTTGGAAATCTTAGGCCTGTTTTGAAGGTCTCTTGAAGGAATTTCTCGAGATTTCCCTCGTAATTTCAGAACGGAGTGGCTGATTTCAGCCAAGTAAATTTCAAGATAGATTTGAAAATGTCCACCATTAAATATTTTCCAATATTATAGTCTTGATGCCAGGGGGGGGGGTACTTGACTTAAATTTGTACGGGGGTGTGCCCACGAAAAAATTTATTTTTACCCTGCTCCAGAATTTTTCGCTCAAAATGATAACCTGTTCTAGAAAAAATTGGTGAAAAATATACTCAAAAACATGAAATTTGACCGAAAAACGACCCAGTCTAGCAAAATATTCCCCTTTGACATGTTTTGACAACCTGCTCTAGAAAAATTGCCTTATTTTGATACCCTGTGCTAGGGAAAATTGATGAAAACGATACCCTTAAAAACGGCACATCCCCGTCGGACAAATATACTAAGTACCCCCCCCCCCTGGGTCTTGATGTCGAGGGAGCAGTGACATTTCAAACGAGATTGTTTTTCTACTTACCCGGTATCTGAAAATGAAGTATAAATTTCAGGTCTATCGATCAGATCGTGCGCGTGCGCGACTGAGTCTGCGTAATGGATGCTAATCAAATATTCAATGAGACTTTACATGCCCGAAAATATGCCTTAAATATGATTTTTAAACACAGGGCTCAAATCCTTAAAAACGTCAGTGTAAAATTCCGTTACAGCTTTCTTTGAATTAAATGGCTTGGAAGGAATTTAGTGTTTTTTGCTGT